>OMLF01008407.1:13175-36651 GCA_900302615.1 Holocentrus rufus | reverse complement strand
TTAACATTTTCGACCCCACCGGATTAAAAAAAAATGATAATCGATGGGTGAAATGAGTTGGGTTTACCCAATTACTTGAAAATAATTAAGGACATTTGGCTGTTTGTTTATATGTGAAATAAAGATTTTCACATATATTGCCTACATGTGACACAGATTAGATTTCTTATCGTCTCAAAACAGATTTGGGCCACAAAGGCTGCGTTCACACTGCAGCTGAAATGACCCGATTCTGATTTTTTTTTCACATTCATCTTTGTATATGACCCATATCTGACATCATTTGTCAGATATGGGTCCGAGGTCTGTGTGAACAGATCTCTGCCATGACCCCGACATGCACACATTTAGAACAAGCATGCTGAACAATAAAATGAATGGAATAGCGCTGCGAGCATTTCTTTCTTGTTTGCTGTAGCAGCAGTAGTGTAGTTACAGTTCATCAGCTGTAGAGGGTATCTATTTAATTTTCAACCTCATTGCCTCCCTGTCGTTGCTGCTATCCTCCATGTTTTGTTTTGGCTTGTCAGCACCAACAATGACTGAATGATGATGCTCTAACAGTGACATGAGCATGTTCAGTGGAAAAAACAAAAAACAAAAAACACATGAATTCTGATCTGATTGTTCACAGAGCCATCACATCAGCAGGAATCAGATACGAATCTGATTTAAAACCACATGTGAATGTGGCCCAAATCCGATTTGAAAAGATGAGATTTTTAATTCACACTGCTCAGAAAAAAATACAAGATCAGGGTAGTGTGAGCTGCTGACTTTCTTTCTATTCATCTTGTAAGAATTACTCCACTGATATAATAATGGAAATACTGACTACAAAGAGCGCACAGTGAACCTCTGCTAAGGTGGTAATCTGCGCAATACATATATGTCACTGTCGTTATCACCTCTCAGAGCTCACTCGTCGATCAATCAGCATTGCTCGTACAGTGATGCCTTTTTCCCGTGGACTTTCTGTTGATGAAGTGTGACTTTCTGAAGGTAGCTCTCGTTTCTTTATTTGCTCAGCCATAGTGACTAATGCTGCTCATTCCAACTACCCACTTCTTCTATTTATTCCAAACAAACTACTGCTGCTGCCAGAAATGTGAAACGCATCACTTCCTGTGCACTGGAGGATTCTTCCTGGTGCGCTGTACCTGAGCAAATGCAAAAGCTTTCAGGGACAGTGTATAGGTTGAATTATTAGTGTTTCGTGTAAGCAGAAGAGAGTAGCAAACGGACATTTATTTATACGAAAATGCTGCAGATTACTGCTCTGATCACAGCCAACGCTTATCTAGAGCATCTGGAGTTTCATGTCTAAGAAGCAAACACAGGAGGATGTGATATACTAAGCTCTAAACTGAATGTGACACTGGGCTGGTTGGCTTTCACTGTCCCCGGTGCCTCAAACTAGGCACTGGCATATGGTTGTGACTGTGTCTTCCTGGTGCAGCGGTGGTCACTTGATGGCTGTCTGGGATGATCATGGCAGATTTGGGCCCGCTGAGTTACAGCGCACTTAAACCTCACAGGCGCTTTTAGAGTACATGCCTCAAACCAGAGTGCATGCACATTTGAAGCAGGGAATCTAGATGAGAAGCATGCACACCAGGAAAAAAATCTGACATCTTTTTACAATTTTATATATTTCTTTGCATATATTAATGATAGAAATACAGAAAGAAGAGTGAGAGACCTACAAATTTATGCAGGTGTGATTAAAAACAAGGGGCTTATAAAAATTCATCTGCTCTCAGAGGAAACAAAGAAACAAAAACAAATCAAAATGACAAGGAAAACACGGCTGTACTGGATAACAGAAATGAAATGACACTGCAATTCCATAAGGGAGAAAACTGTACAGCAACAAAATGCATGATTGCAAAGTAATGGAGGTAAAGTGAATATATTAAAGTAGCAATAACTACTCACATAGACTATATAAAACTTGGTGCTCTTGGTCATAATATTTCACTTGACCGTGATAGATTTAATGAAAAATATTCATAGCACACATCCCTTTCCTCTATATCTTCCCCATTAACTAACTGTAATATGTCTTGAACAAAAAAAAAAAAAACTTTTTCATCTCCTCCTTGACCTCATACTTACCTTTCTCACAAAATCATAGCAAATATTTTGTTTAATATGTTTTGCACTTCCTACTCTTGGTTGATTATAATATTAATGATGCAGGAATTTAAGCTAATTCCACTGTTGCGCATATTGTAAATTGCTCAGGATAAGGCTATCAGCTAAATGTCTCAAATATGAAATATAAACATCGTATTTTTAAAATCCCCATGAAGTGAAAAATGACTTTTTGATTTGGTGTTCCAAGGAGATTATACAGAGGTTATGCTTACCAGAAATTTGAGCTTAAAGCAGCCCCGACTAATTTGTCTTTGCTCCCTCTGCAAATGAACTGTGAGCTTTTAATGACTCACCTCACTTGGGGGTGTAAAATTGTGATTGACATTTCTTAATAAGCTTGAGGTGCTGTTCATTTCCAAGCTTTTTCAAGCTGCCAAACATATGCAAAGTTCTGTCATGTTTGGCATTTTGCCAACACTAGCCTTTAAGTTCCACAATGCACATCCCTATGTCTAAACTTCCAAAACCCCTACTCTTATTTATTATATGATCAATATTAATTATTTATTTATTCATTTGGTGTGTTACACTCTTCAACCAACTCTATCATGAATAATTAAAAAGCCTGATTTTTATCACCTTGGTCAGCTAGACACTGAAATGTAAACAATGCTAATTGGCCTTATTTCTTTATTGTCTTTTGTTGGTTGTCTTCATAACACTCGGGGCAGATTACTGCATACACCAGCTAGCTATTGCAACAGAAAATCAAGACAGCATCCAACATAAATAAAAGAAACTCTACATCTTTTGCTTTAACAGCAAATGGCTTATAATCAGATAAGGCTCTTTAACCCAGCCGAGGAACCATGAACATAAGGTGCTCAATAAAATGCTCAATTTACTCTATTTACAGTTAATAGCATAAAGGACAAAATGAAAATTCTCCTAAATGAACCCTTTCCCTGAACAGTTACCCTTTAATACTAAAAGTGTAAGGCTTAACCTTTAAATCACGCTAGTATTCACAGCAATAGACAACAGATTGTAGTTAGGTTAATAGACAGTGGTCAATAGTCATTAAACAATAGACAATAGACAACAGTGGTGGCCTCCAAAACCTGATATAGAAATCACTGAAACACAAAATGTACATTCCTTGGACCATTCCAGCTCTGTAACTTCATGTTAAACACTTTACAGGTGATAACTTGAAAGTACATCACTTTACACAGTTTTGTCAAAATAATCTCTTGCAATCAAATAGTGCAAATAAACTCTGTTATGTTCATTACCATAGGACTATTTTAGATTCAGCTCACTCAACATGCAGCACGCCCACCAAGATAAACATGTGGGACTGGTCGTGCCATGCTCGTCTCCCCTCTGTGTTTAGCACAATAAGCATATACTTCAGTACACTCCATAAATCCATAAAACATTTAAACATTACTCTGTGTGGTTTTAGCAGTCTATAACTTACACCATCCTTCAGTTTAGTAGTCTTTTGGACCCACAGCAGAATACTGTCACTGTACGCATGTTGCAAATCTACAAACAGGAGAAAGTACAAAAACATCACTCATTTTAGTGTTTCAGTTTAACGAATCTCCCAATATGGGATCAGATTTTAAAATACTGTTAATGTGTTGGGCCCATGTGTAGCTAACGATCAGAGTCTAGCCTTGGTAGAGCTAATTGCCAACTAGGCCGTATAAGCTAGCTATATATATTTTTGTTCCATTCTCTTGTCTGGTTGTCTCTGATATTTGCCACTGTTTGAATGTGTTATGCCAGTCTTCCGGGTAGAGTTTACTATGCTGACTGTGATGCAAATTTGAAAGGGCTGATGTGGGAATAAGGTCAGTTAACATTGTTTTCAAAGGGTTCACCTCATGCTCCCAGTGCCCTATGTTCATTTTTCACACTGAAGTAGTAGTCCCATATTCCCTCAATCCATTGTTCCCCTCAACATAAAAAGAATAATACCCTGCTATATTAAAAAAACAATGTATAATTTGATAGTTAGCAGTAGTTAACAACATACACAATCCTGTGTTTCCTCTACACAAAAAGAAGAGTATTGTCCATAATGTCTATGTCTACTGATATGTCAACAAAAAATGTACAATCTGATAGTATAGGTTCAGTAATATCTGAAATGGTGCAAATTATGCATCACCAACAAATTATGTAAGTCACATTTCGTTTTATAATCCTATCTTGATTTGTCTTTTTGAGGTTGCAGCCCTGTTTTGCTCACACAAGAAGGCATTTTTAGAAAGCATGTTTTATTAGACAACATTCCTGATCAAGTTTGATTATAGACTGTGGGATTCCAAATATATTCCCTGTGTTAAACAAACAATTAGAGATGCCACAACAACAACGATCCCAAAAACAGTCTACACAACTCATACTACAGATTATTTCCTAGCTATTATTGCTTTTTATTCCTCTGCACAATGTGAATACACCAATAAGTCTTTAGCTGAAATGGAGTCTCTAGTGGGTGTGACCAGTGCCAGTTCAGGTGGCATTTGTGATTAATGAAGTAAAAGTCTCAGATTTCTCTTAGACTTGATCATGCATTTTCATTAGAACTAATCCAAAGGGCATTAAAATAAGACAAAAGCACATTCAGAGTGCAAGTTTTTTTTTCTGCTCCCAGTCATTAAGACCCACTGCACCAAGCAAAAACTGAAGCTGTTTCAAAGTGTATAGGAAAAAATAATAGCCCATTTGTTGCTACCAGATCTATAAAAGAAATATATTTCTACAGTTGTTAAATAATTCATTTGTCAGTAAAAACATATTTGTGACGACAAACTAATTGGTCAGACTTCATGTTCCACATAGGAATGTACAGAGGTCTTTGGGGATAGTTTTCCTTTTCATAACTAGCATTTATTCACTTTACGTTAACAACAAGCTGTGTCCAGACTAGACTACCGTCATTAGCTTTGTTTTGGTTGTAGTCAAACTCAGCAAAGGCACAGCACAGAATAGAGACGAAACAAAGGAACTTTTGTTCCTTTGTTCCTATTCATTCGGTCTTGTAATTTTGTCTATTACACAGTACGTTTATTTGGTAAATGGTACATTCAGTTCTGTGCTGAAGTACTGATTTTACCTGCCTTTTATGTCACTTTCTGACAGCAGTTTCGGTATAACAGAAAATGTCATTTTCAAGCAGCAGGCAGTGCAGGCATTTTATTGGTCATGCAGATTGTGATAGGAAGATGTAACATCTTGGTTGACAGCATGCAAAGTACAATGTGGAAATGAGGTATGTGTGATTGGCAAGCAGGGTTTTGCCAAACAGTGGCACTCATGCATATTCAGCTGCTCATTATCAGCGGAATTATTCAAATTTAATGCTTAATAAACAAACGTCAAGTTGTGTAAGAATAGCCTCTTTTGGAAAATACTTTAGTGTTGGAGCACTTTGCATTGAACTCTTTACACCTCTGTCTCATAAAACACGCACTATTATTTGGTGAATATCCAGTGAAAAGCTCAAAGAGGAAATTCTCTGAATGTTTTCCAGTGTTAGGTGGATCGGTGCTCCAGTTCTCCAGAGTCTCATCATGTGTGCATCTGTTTGGGTGAAAAAGACAGGAAACTGCAAATGACCATAAGGTTTAATTTCCGTCTTTGCGTAATTTGAAAGCAGTTGGTGTATAAAACTAAATTAGTCCATCTCACAAGAACACATGTTCGCAAACTGTATGAAATCTTTCTTAACAAGAGACGTACACTATCCTCAAATTATGAAATATTGTGAAATATACCAGCTGAGACTTAACTTAAACCACAATGGGAGCCAGATGGTGCATCTATTTGTAAAGTTTGTAACTGCTAATAGATTATGGGGGACAGATGTGGCAGTCATAACCACGCATGTTAAAAAGTAGCTTGTTAAATAGTAAGCATCACTCACACTGTGTGAGTGTGAACTTTCAGCAGCAGTTTTTGAAATGAAACACTGCCTCCCCCATCCCCCTTATACTCCCATTTCACATCTGGACTGAATCTGTGGGCTAAAAATAGAAACATACAGACTGATAAGAGTCACTGAAACCCACAAATCTGAAAGCAGATACAGAGGAAAACTTGTAAGTCTCAAATGTAACACACTCCGTTAACATATGTCTAAGGTGCCGCTGTTGTTTGGGATTGAATCTTGCCAGTAGCCCAATTTCTGCAGACCTTGTCAAGCATGGAGTGTTTTATTGTCTGTTGGCTTGGCGGGAGGCCAGGCCTGAAATCTTTGTGCTTGTGCACTTAGTGATTGGCTTGCCAGCTACCCGAGTGTGTTATTCCATGGGAAGACTTATCAAAGTCCTTCTTTTTAAAGAGATTCCTGGTATAATTCCCCTGCTGATAACCCTTTCAGGAGCAAAAAAAAGAAAGAGAAAGTGGCTCCGGTTCTGCATGGTTTGAGAAGGTTCAGCGCTACTGAGCTTGGATGGCATTTAGGAGTGGAAGGGCACTGCCCTGATGTTGCGGCTTTTGCAGTGATGATCATATTCCTTTGGGAGAGAGCCTTTTGTAGCTGTGGTGGAAAATAGATTTCCCTTTCCTGTTGTTTCTTTTTCTTTTTTTTTTCTTTCTTGTGTTTCTTTTTTCTTTTTTTTTCCGTGAAAGAGAGCCAAAAAACTTCAGGTATAGCTGTATACATTCAACACTATTAAAAGTAATATGTATATCTGAGTTTAGAACAATGACATGCATATATTTTAAATGAGTTTCCTTTAAAAAATAAAAGATAGAGAATAGATAGACAAATTAATTAACCAATTAATACATAACTGACAATTTGGTAACAGTCGGTCAGGCCAGCTTTAGCCAATTAGGACAAAATAGTGCCCTTAAATTCCTACCCTGGTGACAGATTACCGTTACCGTTAAAGTGTCGGACCTGGTTCATTTGCCTGTTGCTGCACTTGTAACATACTCGACAGTCTAAGGCCAGTTTTGACCAGGGTTTGACATAATTTAATGCGTCAAATGATGCTGTAGATTCAGAAAACTCCATGGATCACATGCTTTTTTACAGGAACCTTGGTGGTTAAAAACTGTCTGTGTGACCTCCCTTATATAAATGGTTGAAATGGGTCAAATGTTTTGGGTTATCTGTCCCTTTAATCAAGTACCATGTAACCTCTATTGCTCTGCATGATGTGGATGGCGATGCATACCACACAACGCAACACAAACTTTGTGGTCCATGTACAAATTACAACTTAATTGAAGATGTACAATAATTAATTATGTATTGTGTAATTATGTGATTGTATTATCATGTTAATAGGTGAGTATTATGTTAGATTGTATGATGTTTCCACAGCAGTGTTACCACATTTATCACATTTATCTTCTCATTTGTTCCAATCATCACAGGCCTAGTTAGCTAAGCAGTTTCTAGGACAGGCAAATACCCCACTGTTCGACAAATCAATATTATTACTTTCTGTTGTCAGCAGTGGTGTTGCACTATCAGCGGACTGACATTTTGCCCGGGAGCTTCTGCTCTTGTCAGTGCAGGGTTGCCGTGTCACTCAGTTGAGAGGGCATGACAAACCATCTCAATTCTTTAGAGGCATTTCTCAAAACTTTTGCAGCACAGCATGGCAATATTCAGCAAGCCATAGCGTCCTCGTTTTGTCTCTGTAATAAGTGCAAGATACATCATTTTGTAATTCCCTTCTTGCTCTTCCATGAGATGCTAAAAACAACAAAAGCCCTCTCGGTCCCACAAGTGCTTATTTGCTGCACTGTCTTACATTTATTTCCCATGTTGAGAGTTTTCCTTTGGTTTACATTTTCTTCAACAGCCTTTTAAACATGTACAATTACACGTAATTTGTCTCTGCCACAGAAATGAAGCCAAACGCTATAAAGTTCCTGTCTTTGTGCAGAATGAGCAGCACATTGCCGCTGTTTTCTCAGTATTAGACAGTACAGCAGCCAGGCTGTGTGGGCACCTTTGTGTGCTGGCCCTATGAACTGAGGAATGTCCCACTGACCCTGAAACGACAGCGCAAAATAAAGGCGGCCATTGTTCCCAGTAACATCCGTGGTGGCTTGTTTAATGAAACTCTAAAAAGTATTTGGAGCTGACAGTATCAGACCTTTGTGCTATCCACTCCACGGATAAAACCAACCTCCAACAGTTGTTTATTGAGTGATACTTGGCTCATGCTAAGTATTGACCTCAATAATGGATTGTACTGAGAGTCGAAGCATTAACTTTAACCGCCAACGGCTTTTTCTCCCTCACAAACACACACACAACTTACACACAGACATACACACAGTTTGATTACTCAGAAGATTGGTGAATAGACTGAATGAAGAAATAAAGAGAACCGTTTTATGTGTCATTTTACAAATGTAAAAATAGATTTCTTCTTTAAATGTCATTGAATTTTCAGGAATTTATTACTTTTTTTTTTGTAGAATTCCTTATTGTACTCCTATGTCCTTTCGTCCTATTGTGAGCTTTATCTAACATCTTGTATAACTCTCACACAGACTTTATCTTTCCCAAAGAGCCTCTTAAATATGATGAACGCCTCAAAGAAAGAGCAAGACGTCACATCTCCTAATGTAAAAATTCACTGTCATTTTAAAGAAGCAAGCCACATTGACTCAGTCTTTCAATGATATCCCCAGATTACAGTTTCATTGAGATAAACCAAGCGTGGAGATCTGATAGGGGCTGATAAAGTTCTCTGTTTTAAAGCCCTCGCTGTATTGTGGCTGCTCCCCCTATACTGCAGTGATCCCTTTCCCTTTCACGGCTCTCGTTTTATGTGTGCTTTGCGCCCGGACGTGTCGCCGCAGTCTAGGCGGTGATAAGGTCACAAATTCCTGGGATGGGAAACATTTTCTCTTCTGATGCAAACGGTCAGTCTGCAGACAAGCCTGTGTGTGGAGTGCAAAGGAGGCGTTTAGACACTGGGAGAAGCGTTTGCTGACATATTGTATTTCCTGTCGCACCTTTGTGCTAAGGAGGGATGGGATCCCGCAGAGCCAGAGGTGCTGAAATACCTCTCTGCACAGGGGAATTTTATGCCCCGATATATCAAATTGAAAGTTCACCGAGTATGCATTAATTAATGAATGAAACATGGCAGTTAAACATCTATGTTATTTCAGCAGAAAAATTAACTACAGCTCACTCAAGATCCACAGTAAACTCCGCCCGCCAGCTTTACTAACTCACTGACAGCTTGCTACATTTTTTAGGATCCAATTTAATATTTTATGATAACAGTAGGGTTGGTGTTTGAAGTGTTTAGTTTCAGTGCATTGGGACTACATTGCTCAGATAACTATACTTTTACATTGCTTCCTCCATATAATCTGGGCCGCTCACAATACTGAATGACAGCGCAGCTTTCTGTTTTGACACTCAGGTAACATGAGTAAATTATATCCCTATTTTTAGGCTGCCCTGCTGTCATATCCCCCTTGCAGAGATCATATTTAATGCAAGGCTTCTCAAGCTTGACGCTGATCTGTTCGCAATAACAGAAACTATGCTACTAGACCACATAAATTTCTGAATGATTGGGTAATGTTAACAAAGCCCGGAAGCAGATCCAAGTGAAGCCGAGACTGAGCCCAGTGCAGATCGAGTCTCATTCAAGCCAAGACCAAAATAGGCAATAAACAGCGAACATGTGTTTCCACATGTAAAAGTAATGCTTTACAATGGCGAACAGAAATGTAGAGCCAGCGGCTGGAGCTCAGCACTGCACACTTGAGCGTTGAGCTCATCAATGCAGAGGGTTGACTAATTGGGAAAAAGTTGGGACACTGGGGAAAAAGTCAACATCCAGTAGTGGCTGAGACCAAGACAAATCCAAGTCAAAATAAAAATGAACCTGAGATGCAGCAAAAATGGTTTCAAGACTCAGGAATTACAGCACTGCCTGGAGGCCGGACTTCTTGTTTGTAATACTTTCCATAAAATAAATATATTCAATGCTAAATACAGACATGTTAAGTTATTAACGTGGGAACGGCATGTAAAAAAAGTACGATAATCTTTATCTCAACCCACTGACCCCAGATAACAGCAACTTTAGAAACATGTCATTTGTCTTACTGTATAATGTTATATTAATACCACAAAATATCGTATATGGGTATTTTTAATTCTCTCAAGATCATAAACAGTGTTCCTCTATAAGTGCTTTGTTGTTTTGATGGTGAGTTTAAACTCACATGGACAGCCATCCTCTGCACTGGCAGTTCTTACAATTTGGCTCTGCAGTTTGGATTTGCGAGGCAATAATATGCAGCAGAATGTATCACAAGCAACCAAACTGAATATAAACAACACAATATTCTCAAGGGACTCCCAAACCAGCTGCCTTTTCCATCCCAGTGGCTGCTCCGTGTCCTTGTTTAACTCCGACACTCCGACGAAATGTATAGGGTGTCGTATGTGTCAAATGTACTCTCACACTGCTCTGCGACTATGTCTGCGAGAGGTTTGTGGTTTTATCATGTAATAAAAGTAAGAAGAGTATGACTTGTCAGCTTGTTCCAGGTGACAGGGCTGCCATAGATAAAGATTTAGCTCTGTGGTGAAACTCTCATCCCCGACCCACACCAACCCACACACAAACTCTCTCTCTCTCTTTCTCTCTCTCTCTCCATCCCTCCCCCTCCCCCCACACTCCAAACAACCCACAGCCAGAAGAGAATTAAATGCACAGCGATTACACTGCCTCTTTTAATAAAGGTCACATCACCCCATCGGCATTAAATTGGTCGTTTTATTCTATCATGACGATGAAGGCAATAATATTTAGTATGCATTTAGCACATTAATTAGATTATAGAGGCTTTAATGGGTGATGTTAATTCTGTTTGGTTGCTGATGCTGTTTTTTTTTTGGTTATTGGTGCAAGTGTTGGTGATACGTTTTATTTGGTGCTACTGGCTAACATCAGCAGTAACACAACTCAAGACAAAGATGTTGAGTGCAGATATCGGGCACTCAGACAGGCTTTATCTTGTGAGGAAACCACACGCCCAGACCATCCCACTCAGAAGCTCTGCAAGCAGCACCTATTAACATTCCTCGCCGACACTTGTTGGCTACTCAGTAATGGAATGAAATTTACGCCTGAGTGGTTTATTGGCACAATGGCCCGTTCAGATCCAGTTGTACTCCAGCCTCAAAGGCAGTCGTCTCACGTCAAAAATTCACACATGAAGAATAAACTTAGCTAAGGTCAAAACCTGAAGAATGGCACTTAAATCAATGAATTATTGTTGCATTGCACGTTCTTTCTTCTTAGTCTCAAGGTAGTGGTGAGACAGACACTGTGAAAAAGAGGTCTTTTATCAGTATAATTTCAATGCATGACTGACTGAAATCGACTAAAACCTTTAAAAGAGCTCAAGCCTTGACTCTAAACTAATCCATTTGATTTACTACCTGTTCAGACTAATAGAAAGCAAAACAATTGATGATCAATCAGTTAATGTTCATTGTCATACCCATTTGTCAAGCATGGTTGTGCAGCAGTTGTGCACAAAAAATAAGGGAATGCATTGAAATTATCATAACACTGCTCTAGGTGTATCACCGTTTGGCAATTCTAAATATTTTCCCCCTCATATCAAAAAATGACAATCCATTTTTGGCCTGTTTCTGTCATAGGCCTCACTTTTATGAAAACATAGTTTTTCACACCTGAATGGATTACTAAACTGTCAGCACAGAACAATAAAACACCTACTTGTCAAAGTCCAGTTGCCTTTTTCCAGGGCTCTCTTTGCTGCCAGAAGCCAGGTCTTTTTTTGTTTTTTTGCTTTTTTTTGGTTTTTTTTGCTTGGATGTTGTTGGATGTTGCATGTAGGATTGAAATTGAAAGACAAAGACAAAAAGATGCTTTTACATTCAGACAATAGAAAAACACGGTGACCAAACAAGCTTGTATGACACTTGTCAGAACTGTTGTGTGTGCAATTGTGTCTGTTTGTGTTTGTAATTGTTTATACAGAGAGAGAGAGAGAGAGAGAGAGAGAGAGAGAGAGAGAGAGATGCTGTTATAGCTATATAAAGTTGTTTTTTGTTTGTGTGGATAGTGTCAGAATTGGAGCTGATACATTCATTTTAGAAGCAGTGCAAAATTTATGGGATAACCAACGCCTGCAGAAATCATTTGAAATATTAAGTCATATCAAGTACCAGGAGATAAACACTAATAAAGAATAATGAGAAATTCTGGTATAAAAATATCTATGTTTACTACCAAGCCATAGATTAACATAGACCCGCATACTGTAACCAATCAGCCAGAGCACTTCACAGTTGAATGCTACTCAGATCATATTTTATACCCTACAGGCATCCAAGAAAATAAACAACAGACAAACTGATCCCTGGGAATTGAATGTGACAACCAAAATGCACCGTAATGCCACTATTAAGTCTCAAACAGACTTTACAATGTAGGTATTTGCAAATAAACAGCATGATTTGTCAAAAAAGGTGATCCAGTTGTGTTTTATGGCTCCATAAAGTATAGCTGATGGGTATTATGCTAACAAATGGTGACCTGGGAGATAGTTAAACATACTCTCTCCTGTGGTTTATGCTTGCAGAAAACTTCTCAGGCAGTATATACTCTATATGGAAAAGCTGTTAAAAAAAATTGTAATATTCTGAAGGGTATGTTTTTTTTTTTAATAGTCTGAGAGTGCTCAGACTATTAAGAATAGATATTCATATAGAAAATTAATATAATTTCTTGACAGGTGTCAAAGGAAAATTTCAATTTTCGCACTTTGCACTATTTAATTTGGTCTGGCCTTCGTGGCATTCTAATCTGTCTCTGGAAATTAACCTCTGAGCAACACATTTGATCTGTTTGATATTTGCAGTGGTAAAAGCAGGAGCAAGGGAAATACAACGCATTGACATTCCTCCCCCTATCTGGTAATGAAATTGCTCAGCGCTATTGCATCCTTTCAAGCATCACACTGTGCTCGCTCATATGGATTTAATCCTGTTGAGGGAGGTTGTTGCTGAGGGCATATCGGCACAATGCCAGTTTGAAACTAATCCATTGAGTCTTAAATAAATTGGCCCCTTTCAAATATGAATTTTGGAATCCGCTTCTTGGAAATTAATTATCAAAACATGATGTAAAATCTTGATCGTTAAGAAGAACTGAATTTGCAGCGCTGATTGCAATGTATCTTTTAAAATTGTTTTGAATGATAAACAAGATGGCCAATCCATGTGCGTTAATTTTTATTATGTGTCAAAGTGCACATTTATGCCTTATCTGGATATTAAGACATACAAATGTTTCTATTTTTAAAGTATTTACACAATTTATCTAACTCAGTATATGCAAAGTGAGGTTGCAGTTATCAGTCATATTAGAATTAATCAGACTCAGCCGCCATTCCCCCAGAATTCCAGTGGGTAAAAAAAAGGATTTATATTTTTGCTTTCATTCACTTGTAAATATTAGACTGTAATCTCAAAAGCTTATATTGCTGTATATTTAATTGTGCTGTCCATTTGATTGAAAATGAAAAGCTAATAGTATTAGAAATCTACATTTCAAGCAGGGTAATACTGCAGGCTCAATTAGACTGAAAGCATGAGAGATAAGACAGAGGAAATGACATTATCACAGTGGCAGAGTAGTATAATGCTTGCTATTGACATAGTAGATAACATGATGACTTCGATATGAATGGAGGATTAGAAGCGCTAGATTTGATGACCGTCAAATCTCCTCTACTCTCCTAATGTAGTCACTTGTAACCAAATTATCTTGGTGATATTACAGAAGTACTCTTTCTTCATCCTGCTTTCTCCTGCTTTCAGACCTGTTCTGATGCTAGTCTGCACTGCAGATTTGGTGAGGTTATGTTCGGTGATTTGCATAATGCGTGTGTGTGCGTGTGTGTGTGTGTATGTGTTACATGTTCAAATGAGATTCATAAAAAAGCAACTGCTTGTAAGTAACAGGCTCTTAAGTTCACATGTGGCTAGTTCAGGTGTTGATTTATGAGCTGGTGGTGCAGTACACCTGTTTGGTTGCAAAAAGAAGATGCAAGTGTTGGAAATCGTGTAGTGCATTTACTGTCTCTAAAATCCTCGTAGGACTATGTTCTCATAATTACCAGAGTTTTGACTTAGATACCAAAGCTACTTAGTATACAGTTTTGGAGCAGCTTTATGCACGAGGTTTTTGATATGCTGGTCAGGTGTCCGCCTTTTGTAAGCTCTGTAAACCAAACAGTTTGATATTTCGCCCAGTCAGGCAGTTTAGTTGGACTGTCTGTTCCAATCGTTCCTTGTCTTCATTTATTCACTATATACACATGTATACACACCCTCTGCAGGTGAAATAGAGTTGCACTTTGCAGAACACATTTGGTGAAAGTATTGAAAAGCAAAAATCACATTATCTTAGACCAAAAAGCTCAATATCGATGTTGTGACAATATTGTAGGAATGACTATTGGGGCTCTCATTAGATATTTACACACAGGAGATTTTTAACCCATATCAGTGTGGACATGATGACCGAACACGTAGAGGCAAACAAAGTCTATTAAGTTGAGAGATTGCAGAAATTGCTACTGTAATGCTACTTTAAAACCAGGAAAAGAAAACACACTGGCCATGTCATAATATTACAATATCCAAAACCCCAAATGATATCGAGTCTCATACCATTATTGTGAAATAATCTAAAATTGATAGGCCTATTTGAATTCAGCCTCTTGCAACAGAATCAAAGTAGTGTAGAAATTTCACTTAGCATGGCAGCGCCATCGCTGAGCAACACTGATATTCAGGTTTTTTATTTCAGCCGAACACTACACCAGCTGATTTCACTGACTCGCCAGATCGGAGGAACTAATTAGTGAAATCACCTGGTGTGTTCTTCAGCTGGAGTGAAAGCTACAAACTCTTTGCACTCCATGGGACGCGGTCTTTGCACTTCATGGGAAATGGTGAGACATCCCTCCTGTGGAGCAACTCAAGGAAAGAGTGCGCAGGCATGGGGGGGGCAAGGAGGTGGAACATTATGTCAATAAATAAAGGGAAGTGGAATTGAATTGTAAGATGAGACCATAATTACAACAGATTTTTTTATCCAAGTGTAAGAGGCCTGGTTGCAACCGCAAGACCTCAAATGCAACTGCATCATTAAAATTAATAATCACAACAAAGCTATGGAACTATGCTGGAAGCTTACAACTCACAGCATGACTTTTATCCCACAGCATTGCCTGCAAGTGAGAAGGAAACAATGTGGGTTTTGAAAGATTGTGGCTTCTTCTCAAAGTAGTCTGTTCTGGTTGGCTGAAGGGGCCTGACAGGGTTGTTTTAGGACAATGAAAATGCACTGTGATTAATGGGTCAAAACAAAAACTCAATCTCGGGAGAGTGTGTGTTCAGAGGGCTGCGGCTGGGAAGGTGATAGTCCGTCTGAGCACCTGACACCTCTAAATTAGAGCTAGTATTATAGGTGCATTATGGAGCTTGGGGTTTAGTTTATCACATACACTCACCACACATGATAACACTTTAAATCAAGCTAAGAGCCATGTCATTTGTGACAGCATCCTCTGCAGTGCAGCCTCACCAATCTGATGGCATCTGATCTCAGTGGATGAAAGGCCATCCCCAGGAAATTCAGCGGCACCTTAATGGCACCTTTCTGAAACGTTCCCCCCGCAAGGATTGAGCGCAGACTGTAATTGACACAATATATCTCACCTTATCTGTTTCTGTCTGGAAGGAGAAGGTAGAAGCTGCAGGAGAGACCTTTCACTCTGGTCATGAGGCGGGAGGGGTCACAAATATGTGGAGACATACCTCAAAATTTAAATGCATCGCGGTGTGCAGTTGTAAAGCTCCCTCATTCCCCGTGCCGTGTCATATTTCAGCGAGGTTTGACAATGCTGGTGCTTCACAGCTCACATAAAAAGGCTCCATTTTCTTCTATCTTGCAGGAACACAGTTGTGCGTGCTATCTCTTATCTCTGCTCTGCTCATTTTGGATAGCTCACATAAATGCATTGCTCATTGTCACTGGTTTAAAATATATTAATGAATGTGATTGCTCGATACTCAAGCTGTGCTCGGATTCAATGCATCCTCGTTTGAGTGAAACTGAACAGTTCTCCGTGCTGTAATTTTGTGAGTGTCACACACTTTGTCACAATTTTTTAAAGCGAGAGTGTGATAATAATACTAAATGACTAGTAGATTAAAAGATTTTTGTTATCTTTTCCCTTCTAATGGTTGTTTTGAATAATGGAAAGTATTACAGTGAATCAGGCCCCATTTTTCAGTCAGTCTCCCTCTTATCTGTCATAGGTCTCTGTGATGATTTTCTTTTTTCATCTATTTTTCTTTTATTTTCAGATTCAGAATGCAGATGATGTTTTGATTACTCCCCTGGAAAAATTTCGGAAGGAGCAAATTGGTGCTGCCAAGGTAAGAGACCACCTGCTTGTGCAATCAGCAACTGAACAGCAGAAGGTAGTTCACCTTTTCTCTTCCCATCCACACCCCCGCCCAAACATTAATAATTTATCAAAAGTAACCTATGACATGACACTGAGACGTGGGCTCCTCCTAATTAATCCAACTGATGGACAGGGATAAACAAAGACACTCATTTGCAAGTGTAATGTTTAAAGATATTCAAGTTGAGTTGAAGTGATCCTTACTTTTGTAAGGTGACTAAAACTGGTGCATGACTCACCTTTAGTTTAAGGTGAAATATTTAAGAAGTCAATGTCTTGGACACATTCTGCACACAGTCAGGGAAGTTATTTCCAAAATGCAAAAGATTACAAATTATATTTCACAGGTTACATATTAGCTGCTGAAAACTGCAGTAATGAGTAACATAATCCACTTGAATGCTTCATGTAATCCAGTGGCTTGCAGTTATATTTACATCACTACATAAAATATCACAACACAGAAAAAAATATTTAATTTTATAGACAGTTATGTGAATAACCATTATTGATTGCCCCATTATTTGAAAATGTCCATTACATTACCTTACTGTAGATCAAAGTGCGCTTCTCCCTTTAAAAATGTTTTCATGTGATCGAACTTGTAATCACTTTTTTAATGTATCTTTAATCTGATTAAAGGGAGTTTATAGTGTTTGCAGCGTATTGCAGTCACCTCTTTTGTAATCGGATTACAGTAATCCTGTTAGATGTAATGCATTCCTCAGCCAACCCTATGGATGGATATAGGATTGATATCAGTGGGGGCTCTACAGTGTTGCTGGAAGACATACTGTTTCCACAGTGGATATGTTGCTGCAGCACAAGTTGACTGCACAGAACAGTGTGGGTTTGTTGCTACCAGCCATGCTTTCATTCCCGGCCAAAGCAAAAGGCATAAAAAGAAAAGTACAGCAGCATGTTTGTGGTCATTCCCTTGGTGAGATCACACATGAACATGCTGGTAGATCTCAAGTCTTCACACAGACCTCCCACTGAGATCTAGAGGTCTGTGCTGACTCCTCACTGCCCCCTGTGAATCATTTGTACATCTTTACATACCCCCGAACCTTGCGAGGGACATTCCAGCCTCAAAGTCACATTCACCCGCATTGATTTATTTTGCATGACTTGGCAGCCGCCGCTCTGCAAAAGTAGTCACTTTTCAGCACTTCATTTTTGTCCTCACAGGCCGACCTGCAATTTTAAGGAGCGATTTCTGTTTTATTGAGTATTGAAATATTGAACATCAATCATTTTCCATTTCCACTGGCCAAATGGTCAATGACAATTTTGGCTTCATGTCCCCGTCTCATCACATGTATACACAATGACGAAATGGCACATTTTGCTGCCTTCTATTTCTCTCTCTCTCTCTCTCTCTTCCCCATCACACATGCTCAGTGTTATGGCTCCCATTCTCCGTGTTTATAAAATGGTTTCTTAAAAGCCAGGGCCCCTGTCACTCCCACTGTCTCTTATTTCCTCCGACCACTTCCTCCTAATGGCTCTCTCCTCCCACTTGCCCATCCCCCGCTAAACATTAGTCCAACTAGAGTGAGATAAAAGGCGGAGATCACGAGTGGCTGAACAACTTTCCACCGTTCCGAGAATCCGGAGAGATCTGCAGGCTGTCTGACCCTTCCAGTTATTGCGCTTAATGTCTGAGGACGTCAGATGAACAAACGAGGAGCTCTTGCCTTATTTGGGAATGCTGCTAGTCATGTATTGGCTGCTTATAGGCCCAAGCGCAACACTTCCATGGCCATAACTCTGCAGATTCGCTGCAGCACTTCAACACGTACTGTACCATTAAGTGCAGTCTGCTTCACACAAGGCTAAACCCGATCTGCTGGAATAAAGACTCTAAATTTGCACCATCTATAACAAGTGCACACTGAGAACTGCATGAGCACATAATTCAAACCTCTTTTCTTTTCACTTGAGCATGAATGTACTGTACATTTCAGCTGTCAAAATGGGATCTAGAACTGAAATAAAAGCCTCGTACAGTCTTTTTTTTTGCAGCTTCAGATATGTTTGAACTGAAAGTTGTTCCTAGGTAAAGTACTATAGAGTAGGTGCTGAAGTAAGCACTCAGTCTGTCGTGGTTTGGCAGTATGTTTACTGTTAGTTGTCATTGTGTCAACACACTCAGCTCTTCTGTGCATCCACTAAATTGCTAACCGATTTCTTTCACCTTAGACCTCGACCTTAGCTCTCTTGTAGAGCTGCTGTTCTAAGGGCTACATGCTGGATTTTGTTCACAACCCGAAAACCAGTGGAGGTAAACTGCCTGAAGCTGAGTCCACACTATTTGTGTGCGCGTGTGCGCGCGTGCACGTGTGTGTACATTACTTGTCAGGGCTTGGAATTTAAGCAGACCCTGGGGAGACTTTCTCAAGTAAATACCAGGGGTTTTCAGACTGGCAGGTGGCATGGCAGCGCGATGAAATTTTACGATATTTAATTCCTTTTAAAGGGCCTCAACATTAGGGGCACCATAGGGGTCCCCCCCCCCCTAGCTGAGTGTGAAGAATTAGCGCAAACAAGCCCAGATGGGAGTCAGATGGCCACTGATAATAGGAGCTGTCCCCATCCTCCAAAGGGTGCACAGACATCAGATGATTCTTGGCTATTTGTGGTCTCCAGAGACAGAAATGACATTTGCATCCATGATATGAAATCCCAAAATAGGCTAACCAAGACACTGTGGAGTACAGGGATCAATTAAAAGCAGTTGGGAGACATGCTCGCCAGCTGTGTTCTGCACTGAAACTTTTCAGCGATACAGTTGTATTTTTATACTGCCATTAACCTTGGGATGTTCTGGTAACTCAACAGGCCAAGGTATGTGTACCTACCGCATGCTTATAAATTTCTCATTTGGTTATGAAACCTTTCTTTTGGCCATCTTTTTTTCAATTTTATCTTGGTGTTTTGTTTTGCTGATTTGCACAAATTACAAGAAATAATGAAAAAAAAAACTAAAGAGGGAAAAATACAAACTGTGCAGGTAAGCCAAAAAATCCCAAGAGGCTTACAAAAATATGTCACCCAATAACAGAGAAAAAAAAAATCAAGATGACAGTGACACAGTTGTCATCCAGACTCAAACTTTGTGGTACAAAAACAACAAAATGCATGAATAGCAAGTAAAAGCAAGCAAGCAAATTTCTTTCCAATCTTCTTCTGTATCTTCCCTGTCACTTTCCACTGCCCAGTAAAGCAGAAACACCATTAAAAACAATCTCTCAGAAAGTAATTACATTTTCTCCTGATCACTAGAATTTCAGGAGGCAGTCATCAGAATAGGCTTGGGAGGTCTGTCTGGCTTTACCTGTTTGAACCTGGTATCCATTATAAATATATCAGCTTTATGGGCTTTTTTCCTGTTGTAGTTACAAAATTAGATTCTGTAGACAACATTAACATCATCCCATCATCCAATGAATTCGTAATAAAGGGCCACCTCAAAATGTGTTAAAGTAAGGAAGATTCAGATGCTTTGGAATAAATAATAAACCTTAATGTTAAAATTTATGTGTTCTAAAAGCATTAGTCATCTAAGGCCTAATTGACCTTAATAGCAGTTTAGTCGCTTTTCACATTATCTTCTGATTTTAAACTGATTATTGATTGCTTAGGACAACCAATCCCACTGCTGCAAGATACAGGCACTGTAAAAATATTCCCAAGGGAAAATCCATTTTGTTTCTGCATAATTAAATTCAGAATTTTCAGGAAGCGATATCCTCATACAAAGAGATGTCCCCTGTACTCATTTGCAAAATAAACTCCGAATTAGGCATTCAAGTGAAGCATTAATTTACAAAAAAAGACATTCAACAATTAGATGAATATATAAAATATGCAAAAGAATTTCTTTGCCGTTTCCGTGCTGTGGTGGCAGTGAAGAATCTCTATCATATATTGGTGGTAGACGATGAATGGCCAATATCTGTGGCCTACACTGGCAATATATCAGTCTAATAGTAATTACATCAAACATATTGCCATCTGAAATGCCTATATGGACACGTCGCCTTTCTACATTACAAGAAGATATATGTGTATTTCATTTTTAATGATCCTCTATACTTACCTAATCTATAATACAGTTGCACAATGATTTCATGGAATGGTTGCAAAGGGAAAACTAACATGAAGACGTGTAGTTCATATGCTGTATTCACTGTACTCTGGTACACGAATCTAAAGTGATATTGTGGGTACAGTTCAAGGTACCAATGTTGCATGTCATTCTCCTCCTGTATTCAATTCAATTCAATTCAAATCACTTCATCCAATATTTCCTGTCAGTTCTCACTGTCTAATTTTCCAATAAAGCAGAACTGCAATGAAAATGACATGTCATATCAATTAATTGCAAGACTGACCTGCAATTGTGGTTGACTAGCTATTAGAATCTCATTTTCCAAGTAAATGCGGTGCATACTGTAAAGGTGGACCAGATGTCCATTACAATGAATATTCAATTTATTGTTGAAATGTATAAGATAAAGCTACCTTTTCATTTATCCTTGTTATAAAGTGTGAAACTGTCCTCAAAGCTGACGTAAAAGAACTTTCTGTTACATGGAACATGATATGGATGTGAGGGAGCTCAGGCCAGCCCAGAGGGCTGTGCACTCTCCTTAGTCATGGAGTTAGTCAAGGGCAGCACTGACCAATGATCTGAAAAGATGATCATCAGATGTGTCATATAAAGAAGGCGTTACAGACTTCCTGCTGATTCAAGTTGTCTTTATTCCCAAGATTAGCTCTCTCGTTAGACTGTGAGAGCCAGCTTTAGGTTGATCCTGGCAGGACAAAGCCTAGGGGCTCCCTATATAGTACAGTATAGACCTTGATTCATGCTCGGCATGTCAGAGGATTTTTTTTACACAATAATAATAAAGAATCTTTTGAAGACTGATGTTTTGAAGATACTAGCCTTTTCCCTTGCAGCTTGGCTCAAAGTGCTAGTTTGAGATCAGATGCTGAAAGAAAATCTCTGTTCACAGATGTAAGAGAATGTACACAGGACTGTACTACAACATGAACATCACTGTTCATGTGTCAAAGAAGAGAAGCATTGATAAAATGTTTACCATTGAAACTAAAGCCTTGCGGTTTGGCTTATACATGCTGGATGTGCTCTAAATAGTATGCTGCGTGTTTGTTTTCCAACTCTCCAGAAGCAGATGTTCATAATTATTCAGTGTTAATTGGGAAACTTCTTGATGTCTATGCTGCCTCCTCAGGAAGTGGGATTTTAGGTAAGGGGAGAGACATTTTTTGGCTTTGTAGCTAAGTATTTGAACTCAACTGGAGCCTTGTGTTCTGTTTGCCTCCCTGTGGAAGCGAGACCAGCTCATGTGTGGTGGAGCATCAAAATAACCCGGCTATTGCTATCGGATCGCCATTCTGGGCCCCTGCTCCAATTAGCTGGCTCTAATGAGCTCAGAGAGATAGGTTGCAGAGTTCTCCCTTTCATGTCACTGCTCACAGAACCCATTTAAAACCTACGTGTGGTGAAATATACTGCATGTGACGCCTTGCTAGCCATTGATGTCTGTAAGCGTGGACTGCCTTTTGAGATTCCAGGGTGTTGGACAGAAGTGTGGAAGTGTGGTGTGATAGTGTCTGATATCTGGGGTGATTTCATACACACGCACACACACATACACACACACATTCTAGCTGCCTTGCTGCTTACTGCTGTTACCATGGTGATGAGAGGCTCAGAAATGATGGCCCCGGGGCTCGTTAAGGCCGCTGTCAACACTGGCGATGTACGACTGCCATCTAAATATTCCATGGCGCGTCCCTCCTACCATCTTCATGACGCCCCTCCGCTTCCTTTCTTTAGTAAACTGTGAACACCTGATGACCGGAGGAACAGCTGACGGCACTTTCTGTCACTCGTCCTCCCCCCCCTCCGAGGTTACATAAGCAATTAGCAAACTCACCCGTATTACAGCTGCCATCAAAGAGCTCTAACAGCAACATGAGACTTGCCAGTTAGAAATTCCATCACAGATGAATCTGCATCAGAATATTCTCTCCCCCTGCATCTGATTTATTCATGAGGGCGAACAAAGCAATCAGATGAGGAGATCTCCCATGTGGTGGGTTCATGTGTGTTTTGTGCAACACTGAGTGTTGGGAAGTGCTTTGGCTCTATCCATTCCCAGCCAGCTGATTACTCTGGGGTCCTGGCATTAGTTTCTGTCACAAACTCCCAACTCCTATATGTGCTTCGGGGTATATCTATCCACATCTATGTCCTCTGCCGCCACGTGTCAGGCTTCAAAGCTTTTGCCAGCATTACCCCCCCAAACAGAGTCTTTGCAATTTAAATCACTCGTATTTCACTCTGATTACAAAAACAAAGCCGAAGGGATGGGGGGGGAGGGTGTTCGACACAGGGACAAACCGGTAAACACCCCGAGTCCTGCAAGGGTATCATTATGGTAGGGCCGGTTAATACATGTCCTGCCCAGATCTAAACAAAGCAGGAGACTTTCAGTGACTTAATCAGGCTGGCTCTGCCTCACAGACTTGCTGCAGCTGTGAGTCACTCCCCCACTCTTTGTAAGTGTGAAAGAGTTAGTCCACACAAATGCCAGGAGTTTTCTGGCACGCTCACATCGGTCAGCAGTGCTGGGAGTAGCCTACTGTGACTGCGGGGCTCAGCTAAACCTAAAGCTCTTAATTTGCCGTGATCCCCAGTGTGTGTGCGCGCGCGTGTGTGTGTGTGTGTGTGTGTATACTTTCCTTTAATTCAAGGGCACTGACAAATTGTATCCTAAAACCATATCCCATCCAT
>OMLF01008405.1:1819-15220 GCA_900302615.1 Holocentrus rufus | reverse complement strand
TGTATTTCTGAAAACAGAACACAGACCATTATCACAATTTTAATGGGTAATAGAACATAAAAAAAACTTAAGTACACACTTTGCCACTATCTGAATCTCTTTTAAGTAAACTAGGAATGCCCATGGTTGAGAAAGGTATGGAATCCTTATCCTGTGTTACTTAAGCAACATCACACGAGAGGGAGTGATGTTGATATTGCTGATATACAGTATAACATCACGACCTCGAGTGTGATATTGCTTTTATACAACAGTTCTACCAACAACAGCATTTCTCAAGTTACGGTAGTAACGGGCAGTAGATTATGATTTGTATCAACATTTATTCCGCTCAGCCGGCACAAATAGGTCCGTCAGATTTGAAGCGACTGAACGGTTGCTAAGCAACAGAATTTCCCGACCGCAAGCTAGCTTGCTAGGTCTACAGTACACACTAGCGCAGGCTAGCTAGCAGCTCTGAACAAACCTGGAAGTTTGCACAGCAGTCTCCAAGCTATTTTTTCTCCCTCTCGTCCTCCTCTGAGAAGGCTGTCGCGGTACGAAGTTTGTTGCAATGTGCTTCACGGACATTAGTATAGATTATTACATAACAGTTGTAAAGCGCAGTAATACATATAGTTAAACGTCCGAGTGATGTTATACTGTATATCAGCACTGGTGGAATGCCTCTTGACTAATCAAATCGCTTGACCGGATCTAACTGTTGTATAAAAAAAGATATAAAATTACCTGCCACTAAACCAATAAACTGCTGATATGTTAATTTGCTGAGCAGTGTGTGAATGATAAATAATCTAACTTAGAATAATTTTCAATGTTCACTCAGCAGTAAAGAGGACAGGCAGGTGCAGGGGGTACACATGCAGGTGGAGACTTGGCAGGTTGAGCAGCAGGACAGAGAAAGCAGGTAAAACCAAACATGCTGAGTTATTAGAATTAAACATTACGTATGGATATGGTAGTATGTGTCCTGTAAAAAAAATCTGTAGTGCTCGGAAGGACTGTGCAGAGGCCATCCAGAGTGACATCAGGGAGGGAATCTAGATGGAACTAGTGTTTGGGTGGGAAGGGTTTTTTTGTGTGTGTGTGTGTGTGTGGCAGTTTTATTATATGTAATGAAACTACTAGTTTAGTAAGTAAAGTAAAAAACGTCAGCGTTTTTATTTGAAAGCTATTCATTTTCCCCATCTAGAAATTTCCCTAAGCTCACAGCTATGTCACAATTTATTGTGTCACTTATGAAGTCTGCTGGAAATTTGTCTGTGCACAGAAATGTCTTAATATGAAACAACCAGGCCAGAAAATTAGCAGCATAGCATGTTGATTTTGTAAATCCATACAGTAACATTATTGTAACTACAAAAAGTGAACAGTCTGATATGGTGGATTTGTTTAGTCTGTTGTGACACAGTAAACTCTTGTTTGTTGTTTTTAGGTTTGGCCTGTACTCCAAACCTCCAAACCTCTACATGTTGTACTTTGAGAGTAATCCGCTCAGTTAACCTAAAAAAAAAAAAAAAGCAAAACTATTTATTTTGGTCTTTGTTAACCAGCTAACTAACCATGCCAGCAAGGCTACTAGCATTAATATTAAAATGCACCTAGCAATGCAACAGCAGTTGTGCAAATCATTAATGGGAGTTCACAGAAAATAATCATGTTTTGATTTGTTTGGATGGATGGAAGGGTATGAGGTTACCATAGATATACATGTAAAAAATGTTTTTCCTTTTAAACCATATTTTGATGATGAATTTAACCTAGTAATAAAAAGAAAAAAATGTGTTTATGTGATACTGTTGATGAGGTAGGCTGAGTCTTAAGTTTTAGAAATACAATCAACTGTTCTCCTGTTGTTTACCTCCAAGATGGCTGCTAGAGGGCATATTACATCACCAGTGTTTTTCTTTAGTAGTGTTCTTTTCCCAACAGCCATGGTGTTAGTTATTTATTTTATTGTATATTATAGTGGTAAATCTGGTTAGCACATGGCTGGCTCACAACCATAAAATGAAAAGGGGCTGAGTGAGTGTGTGAGTGGTGGTAATATGGGCTGTGGGGGTGGTGAGGTGCAAATCAGATTCTGCTCAGGGCCCCGTCAAGCCTGGGGCAGCCCTGAGTACAGTATATCTCCCCACTATCTTGCATGAAAATATGATTTGTCCAAGGTAGAAAAGAATTCTTATCAAGGTTGTGTGAAACTCGGCTGCCAGTCATTGTCCCACTGCACTTTTAATTAAAGGAGAACATGAGATAGTGTACGATGGCACCTTGCCCTGTGGGGAGCTACACCATTTTGTATTTCATTTTATAACTAGTTGTATTTTGCAAAGAACCTTCACCTCTACCGGTGCTGATCATAGACAACAGTCATTTGAGGAGAAAATTGAATTTTTATTCTGTTACATGACTTGGTTTCCATCTAAAGGCGTTACAGCAGAGGAAGATACTGTCCTGCTTGCTTTTCTTTTTCTTTTTAAACCCACTGCGTTTTCAGATGAAGTACTCAGCTATGAAACAGAATACTTTGGTGTGAAGTAAGCAGTAGCAATGTTGGTGGAGTGCCATGACCAAACATTTTCAAAACCATTGTTCCATGACAGCTTACACAGTTTGCACTGTGTGTTTATGCGTGTCTGTTTGTGTTCTTGCATATTTGCATGCATGGAAATGTCTGTGTGTGTGTGTGTGTGTGTGTGTATGGTACATACATGGCCATGTATTTTCTGCTCATGGCGCTTCATGTTTTCATGAGTGCAGTGTATGTACCCTTACCCACCATGCTTGGTATCATCATTTGAATAGGATGTGCAGTCAACTGGTACTCCCTGTAATCTCACTGAATGACTCAGTCCACTAGTCAAGAGGCAAATTGGCTGGAACAGCTGGAATCAAGCTGTAAAATTGCTAACCAGAGGGCACAAAACCCCTCTGAAGAGAGTACCTCAGAGAAACATTGTAAACCATTTCAATCAGCCCAAAGCAGTGGGAGACAGCAACTTCCATACTCAACATGGTTAAAGTTCTGTGCAATATGGCCAGCAGCGATGAAAACAAAGAGCATCATGCAACACCCTGCTGTAGAGTGTGCTGAGCCTGGATATTTTATAATACGTTGAATAGTGAAGAAGGGTGGGCAGTTGCAACATGAGCATTACCTATCCACATCTATGGAAGGCACAAAACAGTCCACGGAGGATCAAGGACCCAGTCATTGAAATAGTAACTCGGTGTTGAGTAGAGTCTGTACATATTGTCTACATTTATTCACATAAAATTTTTCTGATCTTTTTGTGAGTCTAAGTAGTTAATTGAGAGTCTGAGACAAAAAAGTGTCATCAAAGTTTAATGGTTCAGAGCAAGAGTAGCAGGTTGGAAAGCACTCCTCGCTAAAACGTGAATGCTCATCTAAATTTTTCACAAAAAGCACCTTGATGATTTTCAGGGGTTGATTCAAAAGAGGAAACTTCCAGGCTGATATCAGACTTGTTATTTTTGCATTTCACAGTAACAACCTCATACCAGTGGTCAAACATAGTGTCAGTAATATTATGGCTTTGGGATGCTTTGCTGCATTTGGACCTGGATAACTTGTCATAATTGAGGGAACAGTGACATCCACTGTGCATCAGGCAGTTTACTGGGGAATATGAGGCCATCCATCTGTGAGCTGAAGCTGACACCAGGTCAGTGCAACAGCAGTGGAAACTCTACAACAGCATGGTTGAAGAACGTGAAAAGTAAAGTTTTAAATTGGCCTAGTCAAAGTCCAGGTCAGAGACTTCATGCTTGAAAACTCATAAATGTTGTTCAGGTGAAGCAGCTCTGCATGAAAGAGCAGGGAACAATTCTTTGAAACACTGATCAGTTTCTACAGGAGGAGTTTGGGTAGGGTCCAGGGCCCCATGTTCCCTGAATATATTTATTTTATACTTTTTTCAAATTAAAAGTGTTCCCTCACCCACGTTCCCTTAACACCAAAGAATGATACTTTATTATTCAACCAGATTCAGATTCAGATTCAGATTCAGCCTTTTATTGTCATTATACAGCAGTACAATGAGATTAAAACCACCCATACCAGTGCAAGACATTGGAATAAAGATAGATAAAAAGTAGATAAAGATATAAAAAATATACAAAATATACAAAACCAACATTTATTTGCATTACAAAATATTAACACTGTTGGCATTAGCAAAAGGTGTTCTTCTTGTTGTGTTCAGGGAACATCAGATTGAGGGAACATGTGGCTGTTGGCAGTTTGAAAAAATGTACATTGATGGAATATGGGGCCCTGGGAACATAGATATATTCCCGTTTGGGTGCTGGTATTCAGTTGAGTTGATTGGCCAATTATTTTTTCACTTAGCAGCATTTGGTGTAGCGTAACCTTCAATTAATAATTAATTATTAACATTTGTTGTTAGTTCAATAGTTAGAACCTGTTAAGCATTTATTGGTCTTAGTTTATCTGCTAACATTCAGTGTCAAAACTATGCAAAAATGCGGAAACTCAGTGCTGTATGCGTGTCTACTTAGGTTTAATCTGTATACTGGGGATTAGCAGTTATGAGCCAAAAGAGATGTATTCACACAAAATCACATTAGAAAGAAAGAAGAAGTAGAGCCTCAGTCTCCAAATGCAACTCTTCTCTTGTCACTCTGAATGTCTTAAAACAGAGCATTTAGCATTTACCTCATGTGCAGCAATGTCACAAACTTTTCACATTGAGAAAACTCTTTGACATCAGCTGATTTTGTTGCTAGACCTGACAGTGCAACAGAGTATTTTAAGGCTGTGGGGGTGTCATACTATACGATTGTCATCTTGACTGACTGGAAGACAACATATCGTCTTCAGTCGCGCCATGGCACAGCCTTTGTGATTCTGTCAAATCATTTTTGGCACTGCAGCACGTCGGCGAAGAGCCTAGCTGGGGCCTTGCCATTGCATCTGACTCTGCTGCTCTGTGATGGGATTTACTGATAATAGTAATGTGGTACAAACGCCACTGCCCCCCTCTCCTACCTCCACCACTGCCCACCAGTGAATAAGTAGTCCTGGACCAGAAAATGGAAAGCTGATACACTGAGCCAACACATTCGGTGTGACACAATGTGTTTACATTTAAACGGTGCCAATTTACTGCTTAAGAGCAACCATTATCAATTCCATTGAGGCCAAGATAATTGACTGAGAATTTGATTTTCTCAGTCCAAACATGATTATGGTGTGGCTTAGTGGGTGTCTGCAAATGCTGATTTGTTGCAGGTTGTTGAGGCTGGAATTCAATCAAAGAGGCACTATTGATAAAGCGTATTGCTCTGGCTTTGAGCAAATTGTGCTCCAATAGCTATTCACAATGTGTTTTCTTTAATTTCAACAAATAGATATTGTTGAAATAGGACATGAGCGTAATTAGCACTCAATTATGTTTGATTATATGTTTTCTTCAGCAACTGAATAATGAGATTTTTGTTCCCCCCAGTGCGTCCACCACTTTATAGCACCTTCACAGATTCAGTTAATTTCTCATCTAGGATATATGATTTTATTAATAATATGTACTTATCAATATGAACTGTATTTGTATTGCAGATGAAATGGTGATAATGTAGTTGTGATACACCTACAGTATAGCCATGTGATGCTGGTTAAGTGCTTGTCACAACACTCATATTGAAAATCTCACTGAGAATGACTAGTATTAACTGAAATTTCCCCAGCTCTAAATAAGCCCCATTTCTGTCCATCATTATTATGTACTTGTATGAGAGAAACTGGTAGCAGCTGCCACTGAAGCCTCTTGTAAGATGTCCCAGGTGGCAGATGCTAGCATAAGGGTAGACGCAGGTGGCGAGGAGTCTTTGACATTGACTTAGAGGAAAGTGCATATTAATCAGTGTGAGAGAGTTCAGCCTGACTTTCACACTTTCACACTAGACTGAAATTGTTCCTGTCTTTTGTGAGCCTCCTTTTGCTGTCGCGGCCCGTCTTTCGTGCCAAATACAACACAGAATATTACTCCTCTCGCTCCACTGCAAACACACTTTCTTATTAGCTTGGTGGTTTATATTACTTTAACCTCACCATGAGTTTCATGGACAAATGTGTGTGTGTGCACGCACACACACACACACACACACACACACACACAGAGAGATGCACCATATGTTCTAATTTACAAGGGGGATGGTGGGAGGCAAAAGCAAAATGTTATATCCCCCACGTTTTTTCCTTACTGCCCTGTGTGCAGAATATTAACCTCAGTAACATTATCAAATTAATTCTGATAGCTGTTTAAGGTTATAATCGCTATAGAAAAAATTCAAGGTAAAAACAGGTTTATTCTATGTGTTTCTTGTCCTGGAGGATGATCTGGCAGAAATGTGCAGGACTGATTATGAGGCCAAAGCTACCTGCTTCTTTTAAGACTATAGTACAGAACATTTTCATAGAAATAAACATTAATTCTAGTGCCAAACAAGTTACACAATACTAATTAAGCCTATCACCCGTTGATAAAACTCCCTGCATTTTGGCTTATTGTGAATAATGGAAAACTGTTGTCTGTGGTGACATTCCCGCGCTGGTGCACAGTTGAACTTTAGTGACCACACTTCACAGTTTCTTTGTATAATTAAAATTACTGCATGGCTAATTACCGTGTCTGAGGATTCCATGACTCAAGTTTTTTTCCTCCTGCTTTTCTTTTCATGTGAAGATTGAAGCATTCCCTGAGCCACCCTGAGGTGTATTTTCCAGCAGGCAACAATTAATTTTTTCTGCCACAAGAGGGAAACAAGTCACCCAGAGCTGGAACATTACACACTGCAGCTGTGAAATCTTTGGATTTGGCAGGGATTTCTTAATTGGTTAATATGATATGGAACAGGTATCGTGCTGCAGTGGAAAAATGTTTTACTAGCATTAGCTAGCTGTTGATATTGACGTTACCTTCTCTGTGGTTTCTTGACATGTTTATAGCGGACGTTACCTTGGTTACCGATAATCTTTTATGCTGCCTTCTGTGATCTTCTGATCTTCTTCACCAACACTTAGCTGACCCGTTTAACCCATTGTCAAGAAACAGAGATCGTCTCTGTACCGCTACGCTCTGGTAGGATATCTCTTTCAGTGTCATAGTGGCGTGTTAGCCAAAATGTTTTGTTAGTTGCCTAAGACAAAGCTGCGTTACTACCTCAGAGGAGTTGAAACTAAAATATTCAGCAGCAAAAATATGTTTTCTTGCACATACATTAGCCACAACAGTTATTTGGATGGAATTTGGGCATTTAGCATTAGCCAACCAAACTAAAGTCTAATGTTTTGCAAAAAACTGCTTTGCTAGTTTAATCTAGTTCTAACTAAAATATTTGCTGGCAAAAAATAATTTTTGTGAGCCAGATACATAACTCAGTATATTATTGTGCTGTTGTGTTAAAGGAATAGTTCACCTCAAATGGAAAATCTGTATCCTCACCTTCATGTCAGTCAAAACACTGGTGAAGTTTGTATGCCCATATAACACACAGCGTGTTAGCCCTCTCCAAAACAGCAATGTGTGGGAAGTGGTTCTTAGTTCTAAAAAGGCAAGAAATGATTTATTCTTATAGTGTGTCTTAGTGTTCTGAAGCCAAACGACTGCACTGTGGGTTCAAAAATGCAGCAGTTAACTTACATTATCTTCGAGTTTCCTCCACATGCTACAAAATTCTGGTCACCCTACAACCCTTTTTTTTTTGAGTTTAACAGCCCTTTTCAGGCGAAAAGTAGAAAGTAGAAAATGTAGGATAGTGCCTTCATCTTCCTCTCCGAAAGTAATCTTTTCTTTTGGGTGTGGAAGGTTCAAAATTGTATAAAATAAGCCAGTCAAATTTCTGAAAGTGAGACTGGCTTATGGTGTCATCAGGTTGTAGCGCATCTTCTGGTATAGCGGAAAAGGTGCTCATGTTCTTCCTCCAATGCCGCGACTGTGATGCTGTGCCAGGCACTGACAGAGGCATTTCAGTGAATGGCTTCTAATCATGTCTAATGTTCCATGTAAGAGTCTACCCTGTCTATGTCCTTCCTCATCACAGAGACCCCGCTATGTCAGTGTGTGTATCTGCGTGTGTGTGTGTGTCTGTGTGTGTGTGTGTTTGCCAGGCAGGGGTTGACAGCAACACATTTGGCTTCTCAGTGGACCATAGAGCTGCGACTCAGACTGGTAGTGCGCAGACGTCTCTTCATAGCCAGGTCTCTTGGCGCATGACCTTATTCCCTGTGACATTTTCAGCCATTAATCTGCAGACATATAGTGATGGAGTACCTCTCCTGGGTTACATTGTGCTTGTGTCACACCATTTTCTAGATGGCACAGAGGTCACGCAACCCTGTGGTGGCGACATTGGGCCGAAACTTACCTTTGATTCAATCAGCTCTAGCAGGAGGCCGCTGCCAGGTTATTGACGTTTTTCTTGATCGCAGCAGCACTGGCACGGTTATTTTTCATGCCAGTGGACATATTGGATGGCATTTTTATAATGTTGGAGCATTTTAGCAGCATGGTTAAGATAAGATGAAACTTTATTGATCCCAGTGGGGAAATTAGGTTGGTGTAGCGGCAAAAGTGAACTGGGTCCAGTAGGGGAAAAGACAAATATAAGCACAAAAACAGAGTAGATAAATGATAAATAAAAACGAAAAAATAAAGCAGTCGTGGAAAAAAACACTTTTAGACTGTATAGATAGGAAGGGGAGTGTAGGAAGATAAATTACTTTAATATGAAGATTAACTTATAGTTTGCTTCCTTAAATATGGATTGCTAAATTTGACCTTAATAATTCATATAGGTAAACTAGCCAAAATCTATGTGAGATTGAATTTTCCAAAGCGATATTAGGACCGATAGGTGGTTGTACCCCAGTGAATCCCCGTGTAGAGTGCGCACCACATACTTGAGGCTGTGCCTCAGCCGCAGCAAAGCGGGTTCGATTCCAGCCCTGTGTTTCCCTTCCCACTGGGCCTGATGGACAGACTTGGGGCTCGCACGCATAGATTCACACACACTCCCAGTGCGTAACGACCATCTTGTCCCATCTGTGTGTTTGTGTGTGCGAGCGAGTGAGAGAGCGAGAGTGTGTTCGTAAACCCAAATATTGGTTATACCCTCTAGTGTGTGGGTGTGCATGCACACAAGTGTCGGTAGTTATATGCATCGGTTTTATGCCGTCGGTTATATGCATTGCATGCCCATGTGAAACTGTGGCCGGGCAAATGCATGACCAGTCGCGTTTAACTTTTAATGTTTAATGCGAACTTCTTCCTCCCTCCTTACTGCTGCTGCTACCACAGAGAACTCTGGTACACATACATGTGGATGAATGGATGAATTATAGCCTATTATGTTTCATTTGATCATAAATAGCATTTAAGAATGATTTTTAAAAATTGACTGGTAAAAAAGCTGAGTAGCTGGTAGAAGTTGAGAATCTACCAGACACAGTAGCTGGTCCTGACTGTTATCCACTTCTAAGGATGAGTGAGTGTTTCTTTAAGACTTAGAGGAGCAATGCATCATGGTAAATGTATTTTGAAGTGTCTACTGACCATTTCAATTCAACTACTAAAAAACTACATATCCCGAACATGAGCGCGTCGTTTAAGACACATCGTCACGAACACAGTGAAATTGCCTTGAAATCGAGCAGAAATTAAAAGTTATTTCTCCATTTTAAATTTGTCATTAACCAGCCAGCTTGTTGGAGACTTTGGACAGTTAGTGTTAGATAAATATTAACAGTTGGGATGTAGTGGACAATTTTGCCTTTAGAGGGTTATATATATTTTTGAACAAAACAAGTTTTTGCGTGTGCTACAAATTTTATTTTTGTGCTACTGATTTTTTTTGCTTGCTAGCCCCAGTGCAACCACTTTAAAAAGTAAGCGTACAGCCCTGCATTATGAAACTATAATTATTAGAATATAGAATTGAATCTAACAGTGAAACCTGAGGAAATGGCAGATGCATGTGCCTGAATTTAAAGTAAACTTAATTATGTACAAAATACATATATAATAATATAATATAATATATTATTATCTTTCACCATATCACAGAATTGTCAGAGCACGGCTTCACTCTCGTTGCATCAATCCCTTTCTTGTTTTCCTTGAAATGGTTCTTGTTTTTTCCCCACAAAGTGTTTCTTTATTTGACTTTAAACCTTGTAGTTGAATGGTTTTCAAAATAGCTTAGTTATTCAATGGATATTTCTGAGATCTGCTTTGACAGCCGTGTCACTTCAGAGTTGTCAAAATTGTCATCCTTTTCCTTAAAGAAAGACAAGGACTGTAATCTTCACATCACTGACAACTTCTGAATATGTCTCTTGCAGAGCAACTTAAAGAGCACCGAGTAATTATCCTGACAATTGTGCTTCTTTTTTTCCTACTGACCACACTGTATGTGTTTTACCAACCCATAGCTCATATGGCGCTCATATGACTTCGAAATTGTTTATTGGTTTCTGCGGGATTTACCTCCGGGGGGAGCTTAATGGAAGACCTGGTGTGATTTATCGTCTCTTGCTGTAGCGGTGGAACAACAAAGCAACCAGGAAGAGCAGGCAGATTTAGGCTGTCAGGTGTTTTGCAGTATATTGGGAGTAAAAGGTTAGACCTGTCACTAAAACAGGAGCATGGAACAAAGCTGACGGGTAGTTACAGTAGCCAATCCGTCCCCTGCCGTTGGCATTGTTTTATCTTGCTCTGTAATAACACTTTATGGATCTGTTGACGGACTGTCCAGGGCAGTCGTTACACGCTGCTCCTCTCTTATCACAGTAGGTTGAGATTGCATTAATGTTTGTTTTCTGTTCAGTGGGCATTATGGCCAGGGGCCGCAGTGAGCCGGTGCCTTGCAATTCCTCGTGATATGTTTTCCTGATAAATTGTGAAATCAATGCTGCCAGTGGAACATTTCAATCCCCAATGTCAAAGCCGTGCCGTTGCATGGAACATTTATTTTCGGGGTGGCAGCTGTTGCTACAGTCTTTTATAATGCATTGGCACCAACCAACCTGGCAAGTATATGAGAAGACGAAAAATCCATCAGGCTTAATCTAAGGACATTTCTAATTACTCTGTGATAATGTCTTTCTCAATCATAGTCATTTCTTGAATTGTGCTGTTTTGCAGTGTTGTGAGTCTTTGCCATGCAGTGAGGACAGGTAAATAATAAGCTGTCTTACAGAGGTGTGGCTGTGCAGGAGCCTAGTGAGATAGCATACTCTGTAACAAGCTTCGACTCCCTCCTGAGCTTAGTTTAGTTGAGCGAAAACTTGCAACTTTCAGCTATTTGGAAACTGCTTTTGCGGTTTATTGTCATGGACACACACAAAAAAATTGGGATCCCAGTGGCTCTCTGTCTTGACCCCACACGTGGACTGTAAGCTCCATCTTTTTGGTGTGGGTATTGACAGGCGGGCCGGAGAGAAAAGCCACAGTATTACTCCTGCAGCTGTACCATTTTCTCATCTCTGCTTCTGAAATGATGCTGCAGCTGCTGTGAGCATGAAACTGAATTAATAATGAACAAAGTCAATAGGTCTCTGGATCCTATTCTCCCAGGAATCACCTTGAAGTGACTTTGCTCAGGTATTGAAGTATTGAGTCCCTACATATTTACTGCTCGAGTCAAGGGAGTGTCCGTTTCCCATTACTGTGTGAAAGTGTAGTATTCCCTAATGGTCTTTTACTTTGTTGGACCTCAAATTTGAAATCCTTATGCCACAAAACTGAGTCTCTATGGATGAGAGTGCAGGGTAATTTTCAGGATAATTAAACTCATGTCCAACAGCAAGTGGCCTCTTTGTGTCTATTCTGCTTTTGGAGCAGAGCCTTAAAGAAAATGTCCTTGCATACTGTTACACATTTCTGTTACACATTTTCATTCCTTTTGCTGCCCATGCCTTTTGTAATCTCTGCAGAGAGACATTTCAATTTCAGCGTGTGTAAGCACTTGGAAATTAGATTGTTCTGTGTCTGTTTTGTTTTGTGCAAACTAATAAAATATGCATCAGCTGAATGCTATTTAGAGCCGCGCTGATCAATACGCGTGCCTGTTTTTATGAGAACTCTCAGAAGAGATGCCTCGTCAATCTGTCAGAGATCATTAGCGAGGCTGAAGGTGTGATAGATTGTGGCTCTGATGGGAGAGAAAGTCAGGTAGGTCTGACATTAACATCCCATTGCCAATTTTCCATCTGTCTCGTAGTCACCAATTCATGCTGCTGAGAAAAGACTCGGTAAACACAAACTGCACATTTCTCCATTCATCACTGCACTAGACTTGCATTTCTGTCTTTGGTAGAAAGGTGGATAATGTGGAACTGAAAGAATGAGCCAGTGCGCATTAGCCCCGATGAATCACACAGCCTATTTGATACATGTCCCATTCTTCTTTTTGTTTTTTTTAAGTCTTATTATACCAGGAAGAAAGGCTTATTCAGACAGGATTACTTCAGAGGGAAGTGTGATATGTAATTAAGACATGACATCTATAATGTCAGTGACCAACACGAACAGGGGCTCTGTGATCTGTGTCCAAATTACAGAGATGGGAGTGGCTGGGCAGATACAAGGTTGGGTTTTTACTTTCCAGAGGTGGACAGTGAATAAGTACATTTATTCAGGAACTGTACTTCAGTCCTGTGCTTCAGTCCGGTGCTGATACTGATACTTGCGCTTTTCCATTTAGTGAGACTTTCTACTATTCTTGCGCTGTTTTTTCAGTGCAGTTCAGAAATCTTGTCCTTTTTGCTGCACTACATTTATCTGACAGCTGGAGTCACTAGTTACTTTGCAGAGTAAGATTTTACATGCAAAACATCAACTATGATGCATTGTTAGAGTGAAACTAGACAACATTAGATGCAGCAGTTAGAGCTACAACATCTTACAGGTTAATACATCAATAATTTAACACTAAAAGGAACCATTCTTCACAACTTTTTATACTTTACATTTTACTGCTGTTACTTTTATGCTTTTACTTAATTCAGATTGTGAATGCAGGACATTTACTTTGCTGGAGCGTTTTTCCATTATAGTATTACTACTTTTAATTAAATAAAGCATTGGAGTACTTTTCCCACTGCTGTTGTTTTCACAAGCCAGAGGTTTTATTTTTTTAATTTATTTATTTTTTTGGCATTGTCTAATTGGTGTTGTGCTACTTAAAGCTGCGTAAGCCAAGATTTTTATGCCAAAATCTAGCCTGGATCAACCAGCTCTAAACATTGCCTGTGTTGTACAGGCAACACAGGGAGTCATCTAGGGCGGCAGCTGGCTAGGGGCGGCAGAGTGCTGTTTTATTTAGTTTTATATTCAAAGTAGTTCCCTTCCTGTGCCC
>OMLF01008391.1:0-12366 GCA_900302615.1 Holocentrus rufus | reverse complement strand
TGACAACCTTACATATGTGACCTTTCCAGCAGATTAACCCAAACAATATATATTGTTTGGGTTAATCTGCTGGAAAGGTCACATATGTAAGGTTGTCAGTCAGAGAGATACACCCAGCGATTATTTTCCAAGAAGAGAGATAAAAGCTGAAATTGCTCGGTGTGTCATCTCACGTTTTCCTTTATGTAAATGGAAAACATTCACATGTCTGACATTTATTGGGATTAAAGAGGAGACGGAACAAGAAAATTCCTGGGGCAAATGACATCTACATGTTGATTATATTACACCGTACCAGGTTTTGAAATGTCTTTTGTGATGCCTGCAGCATGAAATCAATGTCCAAGATTTTATGAACCCATCAACTTATCCACCTGTTTTGTAGAGACAATTTAAACATTAGCCCTCATGTCTTTAAAAAAGTAAGTTTCAATCCACCAGTCTGTCTCTTAGTTGAGCTGAGCCCTGGCTTGCGGGGTAATTTTATTTTTATTTTTTAATCATAGGGTGTAAATCAATAGATTAAGTATTAGATGTCACGTATGACATGTAATGGTAAATAATAAGTGGACTGCATTTATATCGCACTTTTCTCATCAACTGACCACTCAAAGCGTTTTACAACATATGCCTCCCATTCACCCATTCACACACTGATGGTGGAGGCTGCCATGCAGGGCAACCACCAACACTCACCAACACACAGATATCTGTATAAAAGCAGCGATTCAGCTCTTTGATTAATTTAAATGCATTGATAAGGACTTTTCCACCCTTTGAACAGCTACCCTGGGTAGAAAGCCATTCAGTGACAGCCTTTGAAAATGAGAACGCATTCTATTCACCGATTCCTTGTTACTAAATACCTCAGTAAAAAGCCTTTTGTGGATAGCTTGCTATGCCTTTTTACTTACAACTGAATGCACCATGAGATACATGAGGCTATACTTGCTTGTAGAGGTTTATAAAGACAGACAGATCTTGGTGCACAGTTCCAAAAACCTGTAGGCTAAACTCTCACAACATACAAATGTGGTTTTATCCATTGCAGCGCTGTAACATCTAATGTAATTACTTGTGTCATCCCTCAAAAAAGACTAGAGCATAACACAAAATAACTATCAATAACACAAAAGCCGTAACTTGTTAAATTTGATTTTATTCATCAGTGAAGGCTCTGCCCTGGCACAGCCTCTCAATTTTATGACTTGCTGAGCACTGTTTCTGTTGGATTCTGATTTATGCAGGTGGTGATTAATGGCCTTTTTATTTTAAAAAATTTTTTTGTAAGTCTGATCCCACTTTTTGCTGAAAATACTTCCTCGTCAGAAAAAAGTGCATCATTATAAAATCCTTCCGCCAGACTTTGGCTTGGCAAGTTTAATTAGAAAAAAGAATTGAGATCAGGTTACATCTTTCAAATGGATCCTAATGGTGGTTGATGCATGGTGGTACAAAGGGAATTAACGCCAAATTATTTTACTGCAGGGAATATCTTGGAGGCTTAACCTTCTCAACAAAAAATAAGAAGCACCTGAAATGAAAAAATCTAATTTCTTGCATTTGTCTTCTTCCCATTGTCAAAATTTGTCAGTTGAAATTCTTCATGAAAATTACCCATTGCCAAAATTACACTAGTAACTTCTATAAATTCATTATTCACCCCAAATTAACTGCAAATTTGCCCAAAATACAGTATTTGTCGATTTATTACCACCTGAAGAGCAAGAGTAGGGAGCCTTTTGAACTATTACACATCTCATTACACACTGTATGCACTGAGCAGAGTTGTAAGTAAATCCGATTTAGCAGGAAAATGGTTGAAATCACAGTGAGAAACTTGGTAACATTCGTATTTTCCTTTTGCTGGAAATCTTTTGTGGAGATCTCTTTCCATTAAGAACAGAGAGTTTTCATTCAGCCAAACCACTCACCCAAAGTACACTAGACCACTCAAAATGTTTCCCCTTGTTAAAAGACACTCTTTGCTTACTGTAACTGGTTGGAAAAACAAACCATGGAAGGCGTCCTCCACCCTCACAACACAAACACAGATTCAGCCTTTATGAATGACCTCTGAAAGCAAAGCATTATGGGCCCATAATTGTGGAACAAGGCCAAGCAATGAGCAACTGTGAGCCAAGTTTTTCATTTCTTTGCCAAACTAGATTTCTTTAAGGTTAGAGAACTTAAAGTAATGAGTGCAGTCCATGTGTAAAGAAGCGCAAAATATACTGTCCAACACCTTTAATCTTTCATTCATATCTTTAACTGGCTATACACTTTGTCTTGAATTATAATTATCATATTCCAATATCCAAATGCTTTTGTTGTTGTTCCTCACATGCCTGCAAGAGACATAAAGGAACAACTGGCCAAACCTTTGCAAAGGTCTTCGATGTCAAAATGGCACCCATAAGCAATACCATATGCGTCCACTGGGCCATAGAACTGTCTCACGGGATCATCCCCGAGTCATGATAAAGATTAGTGGCATTATTGTTAGAGTACAGACACTTCCCATAAAAGGGCATCAAAGTATTGTGTATGATCCTCAGTGATTCAACACTTACTTCATGAAGTCTCAGATGAGCATTCTAAGGGATTCTATATTTTAAAGGAAAGTTACAAAGGAACCAGGCCATTGTCTCTAGTCTTTCACTAAAGACATGGCGTGTTGGGTTTCAATATATACCCTTAAGGTATGGTCCATGGTAGTCACAATACAATAGAATTGTTCCCATACACTGAAATTGAGGGGGACACACCAAACTTCACTGACCTTGTTTCTGTCCAATCCGGAGAAGGCGGCCTACCTATAAAAGCATCTCACTATAGGAAGAGCAGAAGACCAGCGGGGAAGGGGAAAACAGGGGAGAGTTCAGGTAAGTGGTCATCCAAGGTAACAACAATCTTGAATCAAAACATCTGCAGCTGATTTAGTTTATTTTAATGCGCACTTTGAAATCCCAATGCTCAGCCTGAATTCCTCTACAGCACTTGTGATTGAGCCTTTTTTTTCGCTTTTATAGATATTTTCCCATCAAGGAAGGCAAAAATGAACCTTCTCAGCCTTTTCATCTTGGCGTCCACAATTGCCAAAAGCTGTCAGCTAACGTTAAGTGACTGTGGAGCTGGCCTTCGACGTCCAGGTATTTCTATTTCAGCTGTTCTGATGTTATCTTTCTATGCACTGCACATAACTGAGAAGGAATTTATGTCTTTATTCTCAATAGGAGGAGAAATTGTGAGTTTGATTCTACACAGCTATGCTAAATTTCTAATACTTTCACCCCCAAACACTCAGGCAAAACAGCTCATTTGGGACCTCTTCAGGAATGCAATTTTGCCACAAAGCTGTTGACAATAATATGCAAAGCAGGGAAATTGGACGTACGCATTTAATATTGGAATTCTGGTTCCAGTATTGGACGCTTTTATCCTTCCAGACCTTGCATTTGCTTATGAATGAAAAAGTGGTACTGGAAAGCAAAGATGCATACTTTTCCTCCTCTTAGAATACACTGACATCTCAGTTGATTGCGGCACCTCCTCGATTGGCCTGGCTATCCTCATCTGCCCCGTGATCTACACCGGCTACAATGAGTCGCTGCTCATCCTCAACAACTTGTTTGATGACACAGCCTGTCAGGGAACCTTGGATGAGACTGTGAGCCCACCAGTCGTCCGGTTCAACTTTCCCCTCAACATGACCAACTCTTGTGGCAGCACCTTTATGGTTAGTAGAGCTTGAAGGAGATTCCATGTTTTAGGAATTTCTGAAAGCATCCTCTTTTTCTCTGGTCTTGACGTTACTCTATATGGTGCCTCCAGACCACCAGTGCAGCTGGCACAGGGGTCTTCGCTGACTTCTCCAACATCCAGACGGTTAACGTCAGCGGTGCGGTGCGCTCTCATGATCCAACAACAGGGACAGTAACCTATAATGCTGAGCTCAAATATTTCTACTCCTGTGCTTACCCTCTGGAGTACCTCATCAACAACACCCGAATGGATGTGTAAGATCTCTTCTTGTTTTTTTATCTTGTGTCTTTCCAGTTATAGCTGAATCACAAAAACTTTATGAGACATTTCTATATAAATTTATATATACGGGCATTGCACATTCTCTGTGACCATTTTGACTGCATGTACTCTTGCATTATTGCAAAAACAATAATCCAATACAATATTGATTACCTTTGGTGAAATACATCTGTCCTGCTAATAATGTCACCTATTCTCAGTTTTTCTTGTAGTAAATGTAGATAATTCTTCCCCTTCTGTTTGAAATCACCATCCAATATGCAGTACCTATTATACATTTGCTAGGAAATCTGTCTTTTTACTTCATCAGCTGTAAAGTCTCACAACCACACCTATGTGTTTTCATTCAAAAATGGTGGTATCCCCCAAGGCATCCCCTAAGTGTGTAATCCATGTATCGTCTTCCTCTTTCTTGCACCAACCTTTGTGCCATACAGGTCAGCGTCTTCTATTGCAGTACGGGACAACAATGGAAGTTTCATCAGCACTTTGAGCATGGATCTCTTCAGAGTAAGGCATTGAGGCACCAATGTTTTATCTTGCAATGGTAGTTGTAAGGTCAGTGTCTGCGTCTAACACTCCTCTTGTCCATTTAATAACTACAGTCATTTACTATAATTGATTCTTCTTTAAGAGAAGTAACATCCCTTGGTGTGGCCTGCCCCCCTCTTCTGATAAATGTCATGTTAAAGTAACATCATACTGTATGTACATGTTACACGCAAGTAAGGAAATAACAAAGGTAATCTCAAGGTAATTTGTGATTATTAACCAGGGGTTGCAGGTAGCCAACTGAAATGTTCTGTTGACAGGATGTCAACTACACATCCCCTCTGACCATACCACCACTGGGCATAGAGCTGAGGACTGAAGTCTATGTCCAGGTCAAGGCAACCAACTTGACTGATCAGTAAGACCAGCAATTTTTCTCTCCAACCACTGTCTCAGATATTGTGTGACACTTCATAAAGCTTGATCTCTTGATCACCCAGAAATAATTTACAGCGACCATCCAGTGTGCCAGTGTTTGCCAACCTGGCTGGTCTGTGATGCTTTATACAAAAAGATACCAAAGTAACAGGATGCAAAATATCTAACATTGATGAGTCAAGGTTTCTCGCTCACTGCTGTTTAAGAGGTTTTTCAGTCTTATGTTTTGATTCATTACTTCCTGTGGGTGAAGAAGTGTTCATAAGTGACATTAGAATTAATTTAGTAAGGACAGGATGTTCTTGGCTGTTGCAACACCATTCTGTTTTTTAGGCTGACAAGACAGATGCATATTTGCATAAAAATCTTGCCTAATGTTGCTTTAATTTTCTCTGTCAAGTACGTACAAAATAGTTCCAAAATATTTCTTACTGGAGGAATACAATTGAAACAGAGGGAGTTTGATGTCTTTGCAAAAGGCAAAGAAGAGCTTCACTTACCCAGAGTAGGACAAGATGCTCAATGCCATTTTCACCTCTGTACATCCACTGGTTCAGTTCTGATGGTTAGCATTTTGTGTTAGCTAAGCATAAAAACTCTCTACTTGAATTATACACCTCTTGGAATTGAAAAAAAGGAAAAAAAGTCATTTCAGGAGAAGTTAGATGGTAGCAACTATCACAGCTGAACATGTGTATTTTAAAAACACATGAAATATCGTGTAAATAAGACAGCTCAGAGCAGCTGTAAGGTTTATTTTTTCACTTTGATAGAGCTAGGCTAATGACTCCTGTAGACTTCAAGTCTTTATGCTAAGCTAAAACAAAATGCTATCCAAAGGAACTGAACCAGTGGATGTACAGAGGTGAAAATGTTATCAAACATCTTGTCTCAGTCTGGATAAGTGGGTCAAAGGGTATTTTGCCCAAAACCTTGGGGCATTCTTTTAAGCGTCCACTATTATGACTCTGACACCCATTTGATCTTCCCCCAACAGGTACCACGTTCTCCTGGACCGATGCTATGCCTCAACCTCTCCTCATCCCAACAACTCCACTTTCTTCAACCTGTTTGTCCCGTAAGTCCTCAAATCTCATTCTGAGGAAACAGTCAGAGTCCAAACTCGACCAACACTTTTCTCTCTCTCTACGTCCAACAGGTGCTCCAGGGACCAGATGACCAGTATGCATGAGAACGGGGACAGCCACCATGCCCGCTTCTCCTTCCCTGCATTCAGGTTCATTGAACAGCAGAATGAGACCGTATCCACCTACTATCTGCACTGCATCACCAGACTCTGTGACATCAGCTCCTGCAATGACTTTAAGGTCAGTGAGGAGCTGGTAAAGGACAATCGAACTCAGCCCATTTGTCCCTTTTATGCTGCAAATTCTGTAAGATCATCACTAGTTACACTCTTTCTCCATTTATCTTCAGCAATGCAACAACAGGAGGAGAAGGGATGTTGATTCTAGCACTTCCAGTAATGGCCTGACAGAGTCTACCATCCTCTCCTCACCGATACCTATCATCACCAAGACTGAGAATGGTAAGCATGGTATTTAGGTGGCACTTGCTAGTTTAAATGCTAGTCATAAGGCATTACACAACCACTATAAGCCCATCCTAAGAATACCATAAATGAATCAACATAACATCAGAATCTCAACAGTGCTTTATAAATGAATTATATAAAATGTTTTGAGGAAAAAAGGAAGAAAACTTCTAAAATAAAAACTTCTAAAAAAATAACAATTGCCTATAGTCATGTATACTGATGGTTGTGATGTCATAATAATCACCGGTTGGAATTGTGGTTTTACCCACCATTTCATTAACAGCTATGTTAGCGAGTAGAACTTATCATAGTCACATCATTGTTGTGTCATAATCACATTAGAAAATGATTAAATGGATCATAAAGTATTATGGAATGGATTTAACGCAATTATGAGGTTATTATTATAAGCCAGTTTATCTTACTTTACATAATATATTAACTTTATGAGTAATGACATATTAAGAGAACTCTGGAACTTGAAACATATTTGATGCATCAAGACATATATATGCAGCCATGGCTAAATATTTGATTTTTGACAATCTTAATGTGCCAGGCCATATTTGTACTGTTTGTCATGCACTGTGATATTTTATGGTTGCGATGTGATTATTATGTGTATTATTTCTCTGCCTACACCACGGGGCTGCAGCGCAAATTTCCAATTTAGAGGCAGCTTTTCATCCTAACTCAACCGCAGCATACAGAGTGTCAGTGAAGACAATATATTGAAGAAGCTATCCAGCGGGATAGGAATGTCCGCCACAGCTATCTGAGAGATTTCTATATGCCATAAAAGAAGCAGTTGTGTCTTTTAAGTGCCTCTGATCTGAAGTCGTTTTCAGTGAAGGGAAGTGGGACAGAAAGTAAGGGCCTCTGTAATGGCCTCTGTCATTTACCTTGCAAAACCAAATTGCAGTACATGCTGCACAGACAACCAGAAGGCAGAATTTTTGCATCATTTGTCATCATTTTTGGCTTACAAATTATCAGTACGGGTAAATGATTTTATCCATTTTCCTTTTTCTTTCTTTCTTTCTTTCTTTCTTTCTTTCTTTCAGATTTGTCATCTAAAGAGCAAGGTATGATCCTTTTCATTTCTACATTTCAAATCACATTAGTAATTAATGACTCATTTGTATTTCACAAAGGTTGTAAAGCCACAAATCTTCAATCAAAGTACTGCCTGTATGACAGTGAAAAGAATAACCAGGGACCTTCATCTGTCCAACTACTGATCCACCTGAAGGACAAAAGTCCCTGTGTGATCGTATATCATGATGTGAGGAGCTGTCAGATGATAGAGAACTCTGCCACAGGGAGCTCTAACACACTTGTGCCCTGGTTTGTCTTGTGAGCAGATGTGTCCAGCAGTGAGTCCGACTCCAGTACAGGCCTTGGGGTAGCTGTGGGCATCCTCACCCTGGCCGTCATTGTGGTTCTAGCTGTGGCAGCCACCTTCTACATAAAGCTCAGACGCTGTTAAAGGGAAACAGCACCTGCACACCACTCTGCTTGCAAAAGCTGAATTGTGGAAGGTTTGGAGTTGGGCAACTTTTTGTATCATAGACTAAACTCAGCATGATATCGCTCTCGCCTTTTATTTTCTTTTTACATGCAGCATACTCAGGATGCAGTTGGTGGCTTAGGTTTCTTTTTTTTATTGTAGTTGTACTAGTCCTTATAGGCTTATCTGAAGATTGAAGAGAAGATCATACTTTTAGATGTTTGTACAAAGAGACACTTTGCTTGTTTTAGTACAAATGCTGTAATATATGAGGAAACGCTTAAGTGTTATGCACTCATGCGCTTTGGCCTTTGTGAAGCAAGGAGAGAAGGGGAACAGGGAACTACTAGTGTAGTGTTTAGAAAGAGTAAACATAATGATTGAGCAACTTTGGTGATGTTTTAACAGCGGAGAAGAATGCGCAGAATGGTAATGTAAAGAAAAAAAAGTGTTCTATTGATTTTTATGTCAAAGCTAAACTAAACTGATGAACCAGAATCAATGTGCATCTGTGTTTGTTGCACAAATGTTAGAATCAAACAAAAAGTTTGATACGTGAAGGACTGTGGAGAGTTTTGAGAGTCAAATCAATGCTGAAGATATTGTTTTCATTATTTATTAGGTTTTTGCCACTGCTAATAAATTTTTGATACCTGAAGATCAATATGAAAAAGGCTGTTGGACTTATTCTTATTTACCAATGCAAAATTGGACTTCCACTTCTTAACTCATCCACCATATTCACTCTCACAACCTACCACCTTGACCTTTTTTGGAATGATTGACAGCAAATTGCAAAGAAAGTAGAAAACAATGTAAATAAATTATAGTGGGTATACACGATATAGAGAATAAAAAAGTTAATCTGGGTAAAATTTGTTCTGTCAGCTTTGGCTTTCAGATTTTAGATGTCATAATGTCTTTTCTGTATGCCATGAACCCCAAACACAGTGTGTGTGTGCATATGTGGGTGTGTGCTCCATAACTTTTAAACCTCACCCAATTTAGTGCTGTACCAAAAACCTTAAAGATCTTGAATATTATTAAACAAAGCATTTATATTGTATTTTTACAAAATGCCCCAAAATACTACAGCAATCATAAATATCATTGATGCCTGTTGATAAAGACCACACAAAACACTCTTTATTAAACAGACTGTTACTATTATGTCTTTCAAAATTCACCCCATTTTACTATTTAGAGACTGTGATTACATCGTTTATTCCCTTAGATACAGTGTTAATATTAATCTGTATTCATGAAATGTTCTTACAGTGTTGTCATGTGAAATCTCATCCCAATCTCATGAATAAATGTAATGAAAAATCATTCTAAAAAACTAGGACTTCTGGATGTTAACAGGCATTTTCTACAGAGCATGTGACACTGACCCAGGAGGTGTATACAGTCTCCAGGAGCTGCTATGCACTCCTCCCCTATTTGTCCGTGACCCCATTAAATGTCAACTATTTAAAGCATACCTGTATAGCGTATGCATCTAGTTTTACAGCAGGTCTGTGGACACAATAGGGGTTCACATGTCACTGAAACCAGAGTCTCCGTCACTTTCTATACAACCCGTTCTTTAACGTGACCTTTGCGAGGACTCATAGGTTACTACTTTACTATATTACACACACACACACACACATACAAAACAAGTATCTTTTTTTGGGCTGGAATTTGGAAGCCACTCTGAACAACTCCTGGACAAACAAAGGAGGTGGGAAAGCCTGTATGAAAAGATACAACCACTCCTCTGTGAATAACAGCGATGGTCCATAGAATCAACATAGTGCAGCAGTCGACTTTAATTACCTCCTCTTGCCTTCGTAAATTGGGATCGTGTCAGAGGAAGATGGGGGCGCCACAGTTATCAATAAATGTGCAGTGATGTGTAGGGTTTAGTAATTTGCTTGGGTGCTGATATTTACATGGTCTCCATGGGAAGAACAAAGAGTATTGTTACTAAAGTGGGTCACACATGACCTCCACCTTGGCCATTGAGGGAGGAGAGACACACCTGCATTTGAGCAATTTTGTCCTTTTATGTGATGACACAATTATAGTTGTCTATTTCACGAAACCCTTTGGTTTGGTTGGTGTCTGCTGGAGCCCTTCCCTGCTAAATTTTATATAGAGCTCCAATCCTCAGCCCAACAATGCTAGTTCTGCCAAACTTATAACTTAAATCAGGTGTTTTACCCTCCCCTTTTAAAATGGCTGTGATCAAGAAAAAAACCTAACCTTGACCCTACAGTCCAAAACAACTGCAGGCCAGTCTCTCATCTCCCATTCTTCTCTAAAATAGTGGAAAGCTACTCAACTATTAGATCACTTGTTCTCAAACGATCTGTTCAAAACATTTCACTCTGGCTCCAGGAGTTTTCATTTTACTGAGAGTGGGCTCACTATGGTAACCAATGATCTTCAACCAGTCCTGGACTCTGGTGCTCCTTCTGTCCTGCTCCTACTTGATCTGAGTGCAGCTTTTGATACAATCACACCAGTTTATTATTATCTCTTAGAAAGAAAGCAGTCTGTCTTTTACACGATGACCGCTCTGAGTTAGCCAACCTTGAGGCGTGTCTGTGTGCTTTTAAAAGCTGGATGTCCTCCAACTTCCTGATGCTTAATGCAAGCAGGCCTGAAATGTTAGTTATTAGTCCTCTTAGGAAAAAAAAAAACATTTTAATGACTTCACACTGAACTTTGACAACTGCGTGATTTCTCAGAACTCTACAGTTAAAAATCTTTTAATTTTTGAACCCAATCTCTTTGAACAAAACCACATTTTTTACTTCCAAAAATTCCTAAATTGTGACATAATATTCCTCCCATGTTAATGACGACAGATGCAGAAACTATTGTCCATGTGTTTGTCACGTCTCGTCCTGATTACTGTAATGTTCTGTACTCAGCAGCTTGTCCACAATGCTGCTGCCAGAATCCTGACCAGAACGAGGAAGTTCGACCCGTCCTGTTGTCCCTTCATTGGCTTCCCATCTGCGCCGGTGCAGATTTTAATGCCCTTTTATTACTGTAATATATAAGATTCTACATGGCATCGTGCCAGCTTACTTAAGTGATCTACAGTAATTTCATCCTACAAATTGTCTCAAGAGTTCAAAAGTAGTCAGCTCGCTATCATGCCTTTTCCAATCACTCTCCCTTCCTCTGGAACGGTCTTCCAGCAGAAATCACTTGAACTTGTTATTGTTTAAACAAAGTTTTTCTCTGGAGCTACATGCCCTCAACACTGTGCTTTCCTTTTTTCTTTTTTTGATGTAGTCTGTAACGAATGCTCAGTAGTGTTTTTATTTTGACTGGCTGTATGTATGATCTGAAAACACTGTTTGATTTTGACCACCATTACAAAACTGTTTTGACGCAATTGATTTTGCAAGAGTCAGAGGTTCATGAATGCCGTTGAAAATTGGCTTTTGTGTTTACAGTTTTGAGAAAAGGGTGGAAAGTTTCAAGAAATGTGTCTTACCAATTGTGAAAAACTGTAAGTAAATGTGCATGTGCATTAGTGTCCTCACATTTCAGTCATATTTCAAGGAATATTCTGTCTTTAATGGTTTTCACCTTTTCAGTTTGAGGTAAAAGGCTGAGGATCTGATTATGTTTGCCTTAATGGCTTCCTCTTTAAGTTGGCTGGGACCAAGTGATAGAAGAACATAATTTTTCTGAACTGATTACATGTCTTCAAGCAAAGCCTGTAAGCGTAAGGAAGAAAAATGCACTGTGAGATACGTGCTGTGAAACCTGGCGGAGTGGCAGTGTAATGTTCTTGAGTACACGTACAATAGAAATGTTCTGTAATTAAAAATAAGTGCCTAGTTATTTTCCATCCCTACCAGTTATGTCCCGAATCGCTGTTTTGAAGCTGGCTTGGTAACTTCAGCCAGCTGGGTGCTCGTACTTACACTGCCTTCACCATTGACTTTCATCTGCATGACAAGCCTTGTTTGACTCTGTCTCAAAATAATAGGATGGAATTTCCTTTTCAGTTCTGCTGAAAAGTGTGCTGTGGATTCAAAGGGAAACTCCATCAGCAAGTCGCTCAGTTACTGGAAGAGAGAGAGGAAAAAGAGGGAGAGAGTGAGAGAGAAAGGGGGGTCGGGGGGAGAGGGAGACAGACAGAGAGAGAGAGAGACAGAGAGAGAGAGAAAGGGAGACAGACAGAGAGAGAGAGAGAGAGAGAGAGAGAGAGAGAGAGAGAGAAAGAGAGAGAGAAAGAAATTTGGCATGTTGTATACGAAAGGATGAGATGAGGATCATAGAGACTTTGAACCTGCCAACAAGCAGAGTG
>OMLF01008382.1:0-10973 GCA_900302615.1 Holocentrus rufus | reverse complement strand
TTGGCATTTAGTTTTAGCGTGCACATACACGACTGCATCGTCAGCATACATCTGGAAGGCTACATTTGATGGACAGCAGTTGGGCAGATCATTGATGTACAGACTGAACAAAAGTGGTCCAAGGACTGAGCCCTGAGGTACACCAAGATTGTTCTCAGAGGTTGTGGATGTTGTATTGTAAACTCTAACACACTGTTTTCTCTGCCCAGTATATGATTCAATCCATTGTAATGCTTTTACAGAAAAGTTAGTTAATAAAATTTGGTGATTCACAGTGTCAAACGCCTTTCTTAAGTCAAGAAACACAGCTCCTATGACACCCCCAGTGTCAATTTTAGACTTTAGGTTTTCCAGAAAAAAGCAAATTGCAGTCTCTGTAGAGTGGTATTTTCTAAAGCCAAACTGCATTGGATTCAGGTTGTAAGGACTGTCATTCAAATGTTTAATAAGTTGCTCTGCCACCAGCTTTTCCGCTACTTTGGAAACTGCAGGGAGAATGCTTATTGGTCTGTAGTTACTGATTGTTGCAGGGTCTCCTGATTTAAAAATTGGAGTGATAACTGCAGATTTCCATGAATTTGGAAACGTACTCTCGGTTATAGATTTATTGATTATGCTGGTCATCGGGGCAATGAGCGATTGTTTATGTGTTTTAAGAAACATTGTGTCCATATAAAATGCATCTTTGGCTTTAGAGTTTCTCAAGCCACTAACCACTCGATCTACATCCGACTGAGAGACTTCCCTCAACTTAAAAACTGGAGTCGAGGTGCTCAGAGGCATTGCAGGATGGACTTGTATACAAGAGTCAGTGGCAAGATTTTTTACTGACTCAATAAAATAGGAATTCAGGGCTGTTGCCATCTCTTTTGCACTACATGAGCTGTTTAATCTCTGCATAGCTTCTGCATGGTCTTCATCCCTGTGCATAGGTGTCTGTGTGTATGCGTGTCTGTGTGTGTGTTTTCTCACCTGCAGGCTAGTGATGGTGAGACGGCGAGCATCATCAGACAAAGTGGCAATGGGTACAATGAAGGGAGAGTCTGGGATGTGCTCATCATTGAACTTAATAGAAACCTCATAGTCACCTAAAGACACAAAAGAGAGCAATGTATAATGTGACAACTTGTTAAAATGTATTGAAATGTCCTTCAAAATGGGTTGAAGATGTAATAAAACTTGTTACTAAAATAAGTTGCCAGAATGCTCTAATTTATTATTTATTGGTGATACGTTCACTCATAGTTGTTAATAGGAGTGTTATACAGGGGCATTAATCCGTGACATCTACAGGACCATTAGGAATCCAAACAATATCAAAACAACTCATCTCTTCTTATATTAGAGTGCTTTTTTGAGTATTAATCTGGGTGAAATTGATACTTTTGGCTTTTTTTCTTTTTGGTCCAATTTGGTTTCACACTGCGGAGTAGAAAAATAGAGAGCATTACTGAGGGGCGTGTGAGGAGAGACAGGCCTGAAAGTTACTCGCAAGAGTCTTTCCTACCAACCGCATTTGGAAGCAAACATTTGTGCCAGGACCCTGCAGGCAGAAGTTGTTAAAGGCATACTCCAGCATTTTGGGCAAAATAGCCCTTTTCCGACTTAAGCAGAGTGAGACATTTATTTATTTTATTTTTTTTTAAAAAGAGAGTCGTTGTAGGAGATGGTTGTTAGATGGTAAGAACTATAACCGCTGAGCATGGATGGAATGATACATGTGTTCAGTGGTTATTACATGACGAAATGCTACCCATAGCATTTCATGGACAACCTTTAAAGCTCCAGGTTGCCAACAATGTGTTGATCCACTCTTTTCAAAGAAGACGCTGCGATCAGATGTTGGTATGATCAGAGAAGATGAGCCAATGCATTTTCAACACAACATGTAATAATAAAATGTAGCATGTTTGTTCACTTCCTGTAACTGGGTTGAATCACGGTTGAATTAGTTCTCACTACAATTAAACCACACTAGCGTTCACTTGGAACCGACCTGAGACCACATCTTGCAAGCATTGTAGGACCAGTCGCTTTGATCCACAACTTAACATGATTTCTTAACACTTGCACAAAGAAACGGGGGAAAATGCACCACGGTCCAAACGAGAGAGAAGAGAACAGAGAATTTGTTTAACTTTTTAATAATCATTTGCACAATTTCCTTCAACCCAGTTATCTCGTAAGGATCAATAAAGTTTAATCTAACCTAAGCTGACCTAACCTCTTTACCATAGCCTCTACATGTCTCACCAGGCTCCTGAACCACATAGGCCACTCCACAGGATCCATCCTTTCTGTCTTCAAAGGTGATCTCTGCCTTGCTGGGTCCCTCTACAGCGATGGACAAGCCACCAGCACCAGCCTCTCTGGTCCAGATACTGAACTCAGCTGTAAAACAATACACAGACACACATATCACAATGAGCCCTAGTAGTGGATCCCACTACTACGTGAGTTATGTGACACAGGAAAAGCCTTCTAGTACGTCCCCAGCTATAAATGGCTAACCCTAACCCTAAAGCATAAATGACCACATTTGTAGTGTTAGAGAAGTTGAAAAGTTGAAGGGAAATCTGACTAGCTCCTGTAAAAATAAAGTAACATGTCTGCAACCCACCTGGCATCCCAGCCACCCCTCTATCCAGGCCAGTGCCCCCAGCTCGGACCTTGTGCGCCCCTCCCTCTCCCAGAGGCCCCACGGTGAACTGGAAGGGGCTGCCGGGGACATGCTGTCCCCGATATTTGACATTAACAGTGTGAGGTCCCATCTCCTGCGGGATGAACCTGACACTGTAGGTGCTGTCCTCTCCTTTGATGATCTCAGCATCCTCCGTCTTCCCCCCAGGACTGGTCACCTGAGCCGTCATCTCCTGAGTCCCTGCCTCACCTGAAAAGTGAAGGAGGGGGAGGAGGAAGAGGAAGATGCGAGCGAAAAGATGGACATGGATCAGATGGTTTGTTGGTTTGTTCTGTTGTCAGCGTGGTCTTCAGTGTTTGATTACGTTGGCCATGGATCATATTCTGATGAAGGTTACCATGAAGAAACCAGTTAACAGAATATTGCCTCACCCTGTGTGACTAAGCATTAACAGCTTACTTAGAATGCAGGGGGAAGAAATGATACCAATAGCAAGCGAGAACTGCTTGCCACCATGTTGTTTGTTGACACCAGACTGTGCCCATAATGCTACGTGAGTTTAGTAGTGAAAACCAAAACTTAAAGCAGTGAGATGCTTCCATGCCACCATGACCAGTTTAATATGGGTGGAATCCAGGCATCTTAATAAGCTTTCTTATCATCAGAGTCTGAGGCTACTGAAGTTATTCTAACCCAGTTATGATGTTTACATGCATCAATACGAAACCAAGTTAGCTGAATAACTATAACAGCCAGGGATGTGCTTGCCGGACCCTGCCCCTTAATTGCCGCCACTAGCAGGTTCTTGTAAATAAGTTCTGCTTCATCCCTAGAAATGTTTAGTCGTCACCCCTAAGAGGTTTCAGTAGGTTCTGAAAAAAGTCAGGCAGTAAGTCAGTAATTGGCATATCAGTTTCTAGGCCTTCCCCCCATATGGGGGTCCAGCAACCAGGTAAGAATGAAATTCCTTGTGCATGTAAACATAGTTCCTTAGGTGTTATAGAGCACTGTGTGATAGATAAATCTATTCTGATTTGGAGGGTGAGGGGTCTCACATTTTCATAGCACAAAGCAACTGTTTCAAATTTGGGACAAAAGCAATATGAGGGAGCTTATTCACAATCCAAGACAGACTCAGACACATGCATATTGATTCAAACTCTACTAAGAACAGCCTGCATTTAAACAAAAAGTGAGACTATAAAATTACCATACAGTAGATGCATCACATCACTGACTAAGATGTTAGAAATCTAGGATCTGTAATTAGTTAGATAGTTAGATACAAAAATCATATCATATGACCATAGAATCATATACAATATCATATACATAACATACAATCACATGCTATCTAAAGAGTTTGTTCAATGGAGTTTCCTTTGATGAAACTGTTTCCTAAACCCCTTAATAACTTTAACCCTTATACTCTAACCTAAACCCATTTCTAAATTTAAAATGTAAAAATACTAATTGTGAATTGAAGTCAAAATTACTTCATTTACAAAAATATCTTCACTCTGACTCTCACAATGGTACATCTCCAAGAACACACACACACACCCTCTTGCAGCGGCTGTCTGCTGGCTTGCATCCCACTGAAGCCAGTCAAGCTCTCTCTGCCAAGGAAGTCTCCAAACATATCCCTGAATGGGTCTCCTCCAACCTGGGTGCTCTCCTCCACACGAACCTCCCTCTTGGTCTCCCCTGCACGGGTCTTACTGATCTCTGTACGCTCTGTTCTCGTATATGTGTGGCTACTGCGTGTGAACGTCCGAGTCAGGCGCTCCTGAGCTGTAACCATCTGAAACCAGTTACCTAAAGCAAGGACAGGCAGCAGGGAGAGGGATGAGGAGGAAGGAAGAAGAAAGGAGGAAGAAAGGAAGAGGAGACAGGGGAGACAGCAAGGGATAAAAAGGGCTTTGGCAAAGGAAGGTGCTCAAGTCTATACTGAGCAACAAGGGAAGCCAAGAGGATAGACAGAGGTACAGCTAGCTGCAGGAAATAACCAAAGCAAACTGTTTTCAGTTCCCACCTGGTATTTTGAGGTTAAGGTCACAGGTGCTGCCCACAGTAGCGATGGAGGGAGCCTGTCTCTTCCTGGTGATGCTTTCCTTCATCCTGCCCTCTCCAAATATCTTAACCGTAAATGGACTTCCTGTTGGGACAGAATAATCCATGGTTAAAGAAAGATTAATCTTTTGCTTAATTCAAACAAAATGTCAGCAGATATATTCTATATAGGGAAATATGCTACTTCTACTTCATAGAGTGCTAAAACTGGGCCAGAGAAAAATGAACAGCTATCAATAGGACCTTTCCATAAAATCAGCTCTCTAAATTGTTTTTTTTTTTTTTTTTACTATGCGTTGGTGAAAATGACAAGACAGAGGTAAAAAATATGCGAATTTCTATGTGTTTAGATGAATGAAATCTGGAACCAATGCTTTTTTCCTTCTGGTTATGCAGCCAGTAAGCACCACATCGCCCCAGTGATAGTGTAAATCTTTTGAAAGTTTAATAATTTTACGACCATCGATTTCATGTCAGCTTATGTCTTCATAAGGAATATAATAACAATGACATTAACAGTCCAGTTGCTCGTACATATGTAGTGATGATATTACAGCATTTAGCCCCATTAACAGCCATATAGTTTGCTCTGTTTGGCTGATACTCCCCTGGTGACCAAAATACTCTACTGCACTCTTATTTCTGCCTCACAGCTGCCAATGGCCATGGTTTGGCTTTCTGTCTCTATATGCTTTGATGTCAGCTTACTCAGCCTACTGATAGGGGTTTTAATCAGCAGTCATTCATGATTACGGGTAGTCAAAAGATAATACATGGGAATATTACATAGTGAGGTTCAGCTCTAGGTCTTTGTCCACTTCAAAATTGTTCATACCTGGGACATGCTGGTCAGCAAACTTGATGTTGATGATATAGTTTCCAGGTTCAGTGGGGCAGTAGGTGACCTTACATGTACCGTCTTCCACATCCTCACAGTTGATGTCCACTTTACTGGGGCCCTCGATGGACAAGCCCAGACCACCGTAACCTGAGAGGGAAAGACATTGATGCTGTGGGTGAACACTGGTGGTTGTGGCGGTGGGACTGTAGAGAACATGATAAAGTGATTGTATGTGTTAAAACCCCGTAACTCCGATTTTTTTTGTTGTACCACCACAAAGCACTACAGGCGAACAAGGAAAAATTCCTTTCATCCTGTTAGAATAAAATTTTATATTCTGAATGTGCATACAAGTAAACACTTAATAAAAACTGACTCATTTGTTTTTGCAGGTTTTTGTTTTTTGTTTTTTTCAGAATTTTTGGATGAAGTCAGTCCATTTTCCTGTTTCGTCATAAATAGCCAAATACTGTAGGTGTGATGTGATTTTATGATAAATCATTTTCAAAATGCTATGTTTAAGGTGAAAATCTCTCTCTGTCTTTTTTACTGACATTGTTTACAAGTTAAGTCATTTTGACAAAATGGACAATGTTTTTGCCTTTTTGTGCCTGTTATATCTTGAGTGTTTATGTTGTTCTTGTGGCTTTGTACAGATGCAGTTATTCATTCTTTGCTTTGCATTGATTGAAAATGCTGAAATAAATAGAAATAAATGAATAAAAAAATACTCAAAAGTATTGATTTTACAGATTTTACAGGAGACAGCTTCAGAGTTGCTCTTAGGTTTATTTTTTTCACTTTGATGGAGCTAGGCTAATGACTGTAGACTTCAGGTCTTTAGGCTAAGGTAACACAAAATGCTAACCCTCGGAACCAAAGCAGTGGATGTACAATGGTGAAAATGGTATTGAACATCTTGTCTCAATCTGGGTTAGTCATAAAAAGGGTGTTTTGCCCAAAACGTTGCAGTATTCCTTTAAACTATGCAGCCATGCTGTAGCCTTACCTGCGTTCCTGGTGTCAACAATGAACTCAGCCACCTCGAACGTGTGTCCCTCCACCAGTCCCTGGCCATAGACCTTCACCTTGCTGGCGTCACCGATCTCTGATTGGCCCACCATGATCTTGAAAGGACTGTTGGTCACATGCTTTCCGTTTTTCTTCACACTCACCACGTGTTCACCCACTTCCTTTGGTGTGAACGAGATACCTGACAGTAAGAGATACAGTGCAGAGTCACAAACTGTGATCATGGACTTGGAGAAATCTGAACAAACTCATCAAAAATCTTCATTTCTTTACAGCACAGCTAAAACTCACCTATGTGACGGTTGGGCAGCCTCTTCAGCAGGCAGGGCTCCTCATTGCCAGATGGCGCTCTGATGCTCGCTGTCAGACTGCTCAGGTCTGTCTCGGTGATCTTCAGAGAAACGTCTGTCGCTGTGCCCACGTTGAGCTGAGAAGTCCTCATGGAGTCATCGCCTAGAGACCAGACAGAGACAGTGAGAGAAAAATTAGCTGTGTCAAAGCTAAGTTATGTCAAAAATGAGTGTGTTTCTGCATCAGTCAGAGACTCTAAAAAAAGAAGAAATTGAAAAGATTTTTGTTCATAAAGAAAGTTGACGATATACAGAGATGGAAAAACATTTGTTGAACAAATAAAGACATTGGGTTAAATCAAACTCTTTACACAACAGTTCAGCAAGTGATCAAGTGCATTTATCAGCATGAACATTATAGGACTAATCAGTACTAATCAGTTCTTGGAAAATAAGACACCCTTGTGTATCTTGTTCTTTTTCTAATGATAAGGTTTTTATCTACTTTAACCGAGCTAATGAAAATATAGCTAAGCTGCATTTTATTTGTTACCCTTTTGTTAAATTTTCAAAAGCTGGTTAGAAATAGTGCCACGGACACACATTGCTCAGTACCAGTTATCTTGGCAGTGAAGGGGCTGCCAGCAATGTGCTTATCATCAAACTTGACTATGATATTGTAGTCTCCAGGAGCTGTTGGCAGGTAGGACACAGTGCAGGTCCCGTCCTTATTGTCCTTACAACTGATCTCTGCCTTAGACGGACCTTCAACAGCCAGCGACAGACCACCTGGAGAGAGAGGAGGACACAACAGAGGATGAGTAAGGAGGAAAACAGTGAAGGAGGCAGTGATGTGGAAGCTACATTGAAAGGCTACCACACATAATACTTCACATTGGATGAAGCTGAACTACAAGAATGATTCCCTCAAGAGACGTATGGTTTTGCCTGTCAAAGGTACAAAAAATGTAGTTCAGCCTAATTTCTAAAATGATTACTGTAATATGAAACAAAATCACATAACTTCAAATATACCACTGACTAGGATGTTAAAGTAACACATTTGGGGCAAAATACCCTTTTCCGACTTACCCAGACTGAGACAAGTTCATGAGACAAGAGATGTTCAATACCATTTTTACCTCTTTACGTCGACCAGTTTGGCTCCTATAGGTAGCATAAACCTTACAGCAATTCTGAAGCTGTCTATTTTCAGTGTACCATGTATTTGAAATACATGTCTTGACTTTTTTTTTGTTTTGTTTTGTTTTTTTTTTAGAAACAAGAGTCATTTTGGGAGAAGTTAGAGGGTAGGAACTACAGATGGTAGGAACTATCTAACTTGTCCTAAAACGACTGTTGCTTTTTTAAAAAAAGACGTGTATGTCATTACTGTGTAATACACATGATACATTGTGTAAGTAAGACATTATGCTAAGCTAACAAGAAATGTTACCCATAGGAATTGAACCAGTGGACATACAGAGGTGAAAATGGTTTCAAGCTCCTGAAAAACATAGTTCAATTACTATGTGACACTGGAACGAGGTGCAGAATGTTGGAGGAAGAACAGAACAGCACCATTTACACTACATGGTGAACCACTACACTATGGCAGCCTGAAAGTTTACAGTTACAGCATCTTAGGGTGGAATACCTTCCCCAGCATCCTTGGTAACAATGGTGAAGTTGGCAGGTCTGTTAACCATGCCATGGCTCAGACCAGGACCATACGCTGTCACATGGCCACTGTTTATGGCATCGACATAGAACTGGAGTGGACTTCCTGTAAGACACAGAAAAATAAGAAACTTAATACTGTTTTTCATGACTTGATTACAACTGATGCATTTCTGTTCAGTTTGTTTGACTGTTGGAGTTGGAGAAATAGTAATCCACAACATTTTCATATACAGTAAAGTCTGTTTTGCTATCCCCTACCCTCAATGACTGAGTGATATAACGCTATACTGATTCAATCTATAGGCTGTTTATGAATTTTACATTTTCTGTTCTGGTGTGTGGTAGCTCTTTCAAGGAAAAAAATCCCCTGGTGCACAGAGGTTATGCATTTTGTTTCCAGCTTGTTTGTAAGAAACAGAAGAAGAACTGGGTTGTTGGTAAGATATCACAGTACTGGGTATGCTATTTGATTGAAAGGTGATCCCTGAGAAGTGCAGTGCAAAAGGACCATTAAGCAGTTAGCACCAAAGATGGAGACACAATAAAAACAAACAAGAATCTTGCAGATTACAACATTCAGTTTCAATTATTATTGTCTATTGCAATTACATTATTTTAGAAAAACATCAATGAAAAAAACAACCTAGAAAAAGAAATAAAATAAAATAAAAAATTGCACAGATTGCACACTTGGCACAGCTCTGTGTGCGTGTGTGTAGGTGGGGTAGTAGCAATAGGCCTTATTGTTCCCGAATGGCAATTTGTATTGCAGCAATAAAGAAGACATACAAACCACAATACATATAGAGGCGTATAAAAAGTGGGCATTACAATTACAAGCTAGAAAAAGAAGTCATTACTGTACACGCTAGAAAAAACAGAAGGCATTACAAGCTACAGGTTATACCTGGGATGTGGTTGCCGTCGTATTTGATGTCCATCTCATGCAGGCCTCTCTCGGTGGGAGAGTACTTCACGGTGACAGTGCCGTCCTTGTTGTCTGTGATGTGAGGATGAGCAGTCCGACCGGAGGGCATTCGCACTTCACCTGGTTGTCAAACAACACAGTCAAGTTGCTACTATATGAGTATATGCAGGGCTCCTATCGTTGCCCTGATGCCATTTTTTTCGATAACTTTCAGTGGGATTTCATAGCCTAAACATATTCTTCCTCCCTGGTTTGTTAGGGTTGTCTTTCATTCTAGTTTCCACTACAGTTGAGCTGAAAGCCTAATGCAGTGAATATGTGAAACAATTAATAAAATACACTTTGCCATATTCCTGTAAAGTGACCCATTTTTAAATCTCCCTGACATTCCCTGACTTCTCCAAATGATTATCAGCATCACTGACTTTCCCTGTCATATACAAAGTCTCTGAAAATTCCATGATAGTGCTGAAATTTCACTGCCCTTGGGAACCTGGTGTGAGAACTGGTGTATCTCACACATACATGCAGGCACAGAGGATTTGAAATTAATACAATGATGTAAATAATGTGTGGTCATACTGTAATCCCTATTATACTAACAAGTGGCTGGTTACTCTAAAGTCCACTAGCCACACCGGCTAATTAGCTGAAATTTTAATTTTAATGCCTGCATACATCACAAAAATACAAAAACACAATCTTACCTGTGATCTCTCCTTTCTGCACAGTGAAAGGAATGACCAGATTGAATGGGCGGAGCATGGGCTCCATCCCGTCGACGGGGGTGATGGGATCCTCGGTGGCCTAGAACAGAGCCAGAAGGGAGGGACATTGCAATTACGATTTGAATTCTGGAATGCGGGCCAGCTTAAGGACAGGGAAGGGAGGGCGGAAGTGGAATCAGCAGCAGGGACTCAGGACAGGCCAGATATGAGGGCCAGAGGCTGAGCGAAACAGTCAGGGCAATGGGCAGGACGATCATGCAAATAAAACGCTCATGCTGGCACCATGCCGAGGCAACAGGGAAAAGTCTATAATTGGATCTGGGTTGTTATTGACAATGAAAGGTCTGGAAAAGGCCCAGTAGAGCTGTACAGTATGGCTCCAAGCCAGAATACAATATGGCAGATGTAGAGACAGAAAGAATGCAGATGTGGACAGTTTGGGGGAAAGATGTATCAAGAGTAGATTTTGGAGATGTAGGTGTATACCCAGTGAGGGGAGTAGCCCACATAGGGAGCGTAGGGCTGCTGTAACTGTAGCTTGTCACATGGCTCTTCAATTATAGGAATGGTATCACTGGCCTAACAGGGAGGGAAGGTAAACATTTAGGGAACCCACACACACAGACATTCACATACACAGTTGTAATGTCTGATATCCATGATCGCCAGAAGGACCAGCATCTCCATGTAGAGCTGTGTTTAACAGTCTGTTGTATTCTCATTAGGTCCTTGTTGAACTGCTACGTCAACCTTAGCC
>OMLF01008381.1:2296-14114 GCA_900302615.1 Holocentrus rufus | reverse complement strand
TGCTAAACCAAAGCAAAATCACCTGCCGAGAATATTTTTACTGCCAGAATAATTAACACAGAAAAGAATCAGAATCAGACGCTGTTTCTCGCTCACTTATATACTGAATATTTCTTCTTTTTTTTCGGATTTTTTTGAAGCCCAGAGAAAGCCAGCAAAATATTTGGGTCATGGAAGTAGGGCTGGGCAATGATTCAATATTATTGTTTGTCTTTCAGCAGAATCATATAGACCCTTTTCACAGTAGCTGTTTTAACATAGCAGATAAACACAGGTGTTACTAATGACATTAATTAAGCTTCTGTCCCATTTAAGTGTAGTCTTTCTAGTGAGCCAGCATGAGCAGGGCTCTGGTTCTAAAATGGAACAGAACATTCGTTAATGTCATTAGTAACACCTGTGTTTACCTGCTATTTCAAGTCAAAAAGGCTGCTGTGAATAAGGTCTATTGTAGTGATATGGTGATTCTTGTATATACTGACACACAGTTCTGCTGTCTAAGCTGATAACTGGCAAATTCATGTTATGACAAAATCAGACATGAAACATTTTAAGGAATATAATATCAAACTTATAGAACTAACCTTAACATTCACTTCAATGCGCTAAACATTCATTTCAACCATATTCAACCATATTGTTCATTTATGGTAAGTCATGTAAAAATCAGAATGTTACATCATAGCCACAGTGGGAACACTACACCTAACCTCAGCTACATCAGCTGACTCTTGCTCACTCTCTCTGTCTCTCTCACTCTCTGTCACACACACGCACACACACACACTCAGAATGTGGAAAGACAAGGTACTTCCCTTTGAATTCAGAGACAAAGACGCATGCACGCTCCGTCTGATTCACACGCTAGTCAAAACAAACTACTTCGACAATGATTCGCTCCTGATAAAAGCACAAAGGCAGTGACTGTTTATATAAGTGTTGAAAAGAACACAACGGAACTGGAAGGCTGTGCACATCATTTATCAGGGACCTGTGCAAGTAAATATTAAGTTTCTTTGCCTGTGACGCTATTTGTGCATGTGTACCTTTTTATATATTTGTATGTTTGTGTGTGCAGGAGTCGTATCGGCAGATAATGAAGATGAGGCCCAAAGACCTGAAGAAGCGTCTGATGGTGAAGTTCAGGGGGGAGGAGGGCCTGGACTACGGTGGGGTGGCCAGGTGACTGCTCTTTTTGTCTCTGACACACAGTCTTTTACACAGCTGGCCTTTTTGTCATTATTTACAGATGTTTTCCCTTTACATTCATTTATCTGTGGTGATCTCACACAGCTGGAAAATTACATCCACAGCTAGAAATGACACAAATTGACACAAACTATATAAGTGTCCTGTATGCATCTGTGCATTTCCTCTAAGGTGCTGGTGTTTGTCCATAAATAAGCAGGTTCACTGCACATCACTGCAGGCTTTCTTGCTTCAGTTCTTTCATGCTTTTTATTTTTATTTTTATTTCATGAGTTTATTTATCAGTGACCTTTGTGCATTCATCAATTGTAAAAGTGTCAATGCACTGAAGTTGGTTACAGCACTGATTTTCATCCATTGTCTCTGAGCAGATGAAAACAAAGACATAACAATAACAGTAACCATAACATTACAACACAACACGGTACATTATAAAAAATAACAGCAGTAGATGAGATAGATTTTGCTGCATTGCTGTTATATATATACTAAAGAACTATCTTGAGAAAACATGCAATATGCATTGTTTGCTCTTCAATAGCACTTAGCCTGTTATATATCATGAAACAATTCGGTACATTCAGACTTTAGGATTTGTTTTGACTGTGATAATGAATTCAGTTAGTTACATCAAAGTCAGAATTATAATTATTTCTGAGGAACAAATCTTTCTAGCAGCGGCAGCGGCTTGCAAGAGGAACGGTTTAAAATGATGTCATTACAAAGTGTAATAATGTAATGGATGATGGAGAGCTTGTGAAATTGTGATGGGTGAGCCGTCTGATTTGTGATGACTTTGGCAGAATAAAATGCAGCTGATAGCAAGATTCATTTCTCTGCCCCACTTGTTTTTTTTTTAACCGCTTGTCTTGTTACATTTTTGTATCGCAATATATGGGCAGATCTCTATTATTTAATGTTTTACTTTAAGAGCAAGTGAGCAGTGAACCTATTTGTTTATGGACATCGCTCATTCCTGCACCTTAGGAAAAATACATGCCAATGATAGCTCTATATACTGCCAATAAGTGCCATTGTTACAGTGCAGTAGGTCCTGTAATGGGCCTCGCAGCAGACTTCGAACTCAGTACTGCTATTGCCGTCACCTCCCATGACGACGGGGGACACTATTTACAGCACTGAGAGCACTTTATGGCACCAAGAGTCACAAATGCTATAGGTTAAACATTTCAAATTTAAGCAAAAGAGCAGCACGTTTTAATCAGTTTTTCAATCAGTGCAAAGCTCGAGGGAGCCATCATCACCTTCCCACAAACGTCTATTTAAAGCTGCTGGCTTGAGAAAAAAAAGAAAAAAAAGGGATGTTCAGCTGACACAAAGCCTCCATGATGTAATCCAGTGGTTTTCAGTCTTCCCCCCATTGTTGCTGGTAGATGGTGACATTTTGCCAAGATGCTGTGTTCTTTTGTTTTTTTTGTGTGCATCGTTTTAACAATGTGGTCGGTGGTTGTGTGTAGGGAGTGGCTGTACCTGCTGTGTCATGAAATGTTGAACCCCTACTACGGCTTGTTCCAGTACTCCACAGACAATATCTACACACTACAGATCAACCCAGACTCCTCCATCAACCCTGTGAGTGCACAGAAACATATCAACACACACACACAAATGAGTGTTTAAGTAAGTGTATATCCTGATTCAGTCAAGTAAGTCATCTCTCTCTCTTCTCTCTCTCTCTCAGGACCACCTGTCGTATTTCCACTTTGTCGGCCGTGTAATGGGCCTGGCGGTTTTCCACGGCCACTACATCAACGGGAGTTTCACGCTGCCCTTCTACAAACAGCTGCTGGGCAAACCCATCCAGCTCAACGACCTGGAGACCACCGACCCCGAGCTGCACAAGAGCCTCGTCTGGATACTGTGAGCAAACCCGCACACCTGCACTGCACGTTTACATCCACACAGGAGCACAGGCACACTTTGAAATCCTCTCACCTGAACATAGTGACATACTATCAGAATGTACAGAGTGCTTTTATATATAGTGAGTGTCCTTTTGATAAATAAGAGGTGTTGTTGCTGTGGTGTGAACTCCTGTTGCTATTCCTGTACCTCCATTCATTCACTCTTTTATTCATCCAAACCTTTAGTGAAGTCTCAGAGTGCATTGAAGGAAGAACTCTTATTTACTGTGCGGTCAAGGATACGTTAAAGGAAAAAAAAAAGAAAATCAAAACAAATCAACAAGTGAAGAGTACAAGCTAAAAGAAGAAGGAATTATTGTACAAGGTTTAAATATGACATTCAAATTTGTACAGATTTAACATCAAATATTTAAATAAGTTTAATGTTGTAAGTTTTTTGCATTTTTGTGATTCTGATGGGCACATGGACTCATCCCTGCTCAGTGTCGTACTTATCCAAGTCTTCTGTCCTGCGTGCAGAGAGAACGACATCACGTCGGTCCTAGACCACACGTTCTGCGTCGAACACAACGCCTTCGGGAAGTTCCTACAACACGAGCTCAAACCCAACGGGCGAAACATTCCCGTCACCGAGGAGAACAAAAAAGAATACGTCAGGTGAGAACACAGAGAGGCGCCTGATCTCCAGAAACTCTTTTTTGGGTTATCGAAACTCCATCTGCATTGTGATTGTTGTCTCAGCAATATGACATTTGTTGTCATAGTAACCCTTTAAATTAGTGGTATATGGGATATTAATTATGTCTTGTATTAATCTTATGTTTTTATATTTGTCAGCATTTGTACAACTAATAGATATCTGATTTTCTGATTGTTTTTTTACTTTTTATAATAGAGACATCACTTGTGTTTTCATTAACGTGTGTATCAGAGCCTGACTGATACTAGACTTCAGTCAGTAAACAAGTTGTGCCTGACATTTGACACTGATCTATATCTGATAAACTGCTGCTGGCCGATCATATTGTCCAGCTGATCATTCAGGCTCTAGTCTACATGGAAGTAATATCTGTGTATGATTGTATTGCATATATTTACAGTGTGTGTGTGTGTGTGTGTGTGTGTGTGTGTACATACTGCATATATTACATATACGTTTCTCTCTTTGTTTCTCTCAGGCTCTATGTGAACTGGAGGTTTATGCGTGGTATCGAGGCCCAGTTCCTGGCTCTGCAGAAAGGATTCAGTGAGCTCATCCCCCAGCACCTCCTCAAACCCTTCGACCACAAAGAACTTGAGGTATGTGTATGATCATGTCTGTGATCAATAAACCAGTAATCATGACGAATAATGGCATAATTAGATGCATGTTGGAGTGGTCATTTTAGCCTGCATTTAGAAATCTTTTTCCTCTCCTCCTTCCTCTTGATAATTGCTCTTCTCCCCATCCCTACTTCTTCAATCACTCCCCTCCTCTTCCGTTTCCTTTCTACTCGCCCCTCTTAACCTCCCTAATTCCCTTTTCCCTTTTTATCTTTCCTCATCTTATATTTCTCCTCCCCCTCCCCCCTGCCGCGCCCCCTCTTTCCTCTGATCTCCTCCTTTCATCCAGCTGATCATCGGCGGGCTGGGGAAGATCGACCTGGCGGACTGGAAGGCCAACACGCGCCTCAAGCACTGTACGTGCGACAGCAACGTGGTGCGGTGGTTCTGGCAGGCGGTGGAGGCCTTCAGCGAGGAGCGGCGAGGGCGCCTGCTGCAGTTCGTCACCGGCTCCACCAGGGTGCCCCTACAGGGGTTCAAAGCTCTGCAGGGTGGGTCACGCACCAGCTTGAAGATCGCACACACACTTTTTCATTACTGTGGTCCTTTGCTGCTCATAGGCCTTTTTCACAGCAGCCATTTTGACATGAAATAGGTAAACACAGGTGTTACCTTAATTCATGGTAGTAGCATGATTAGTAACACCTGTGTTTACCTATTTCATGTCAAAATGGCTGCTGTGAAAAGGTCTATAGTTCGTCCTCCTAAGGATCAAAGATCTGTCGTATATCAAATATTTAAATCGATTTTCATTTCAAAATCCAGCTTTTTGTTTGTGGTCACACCTGTGTCTCGTAATGGGAGCTATTTATATGCTTTCTATAACAGGTGCTTCTAAAATAGGCAAAAGCTAATAACAAAAACTAAAATTAAACCAACTGGCTCGATCAGATTTAAAAGAAACAGGGTGAAACACAACTCTAGTTTAAAATGTTTGAGCCTCATCCTTGTGCAGGAAGGCAAACATCCCCCCATGTTGTGGGCGGGACGCATACAGACTCTGTTGACCGCCGCCCCGCAGTGGAAAACACTCAGTGGGCACGGAGGAAAGGCGCAGGAAAACATCATCTCTGCGAGCAGTTTACGCTGCTCTTACAGCACTGAATATAATTTTTTGTTTGGTGAGAAGTGAAGCTTGCCTCTGCTCGCTGTGCTTGAGCTTGTTGGATCTCATGCAGCCGCTGCAGTTCAGTGACGTCTCATGCAAATCAGCGTCTACCCAACTCACCGTACGACCCACGTCACCCATCAAAATTATTAGCCATAGTTATTGTACAAAGTGATTGTTAACCGTTGCATTTATTGGCAGGACTTTGCTTATTATTTGACTGATAAGTTATTTTAGTCATTATTTTGCATTATTCGTCCAAAGTCATTTTCAACATCTGTACTAATTGTTCATGCAAACTAGTCATGCCACAAACATTTCTATGATATTGTATCGTTTTGGTAACATTCTGTACACGTCCTCCCAATCAGATTAAGAAATGCAGTCACACACAGGTTCAATTACAGATTGGTATTTGGGTTTTGGAAGAGCATGTATATGGACTTTAACAGAGCAGTTAAACATAATCTCACACATTAAGCCTTTTGGAATTTTAAGTGAAATGTATCCAAGTCTAAAATACTTACAAACACCATGCTGAAACATTCACTTGTGTCCACACACTGTCTAGCAGACACTGTACAGTCTAATATGCATTTAGGATGTTTTTACTTGTGTATTTTTATTTTATGACTTCTATCTGCATGTAATTTATATGAAATGACATTTGGGAATTGTGAGGTTTTATTATAATAATAAGGACAAGGATAATGATAATAATGATCAAAATAATTTTATATGATGAGAGAGTGTATAATGGTCAGTGTACCAGAGCAGAGCAGTGATAACTAGAATGTATTTGTGTAAGGCTCTACAGGTTCTGCAGGACCAAGGCTGTTCACCATCCATTTGATAGATGCCAACACAGACAACCTGCCCAAGGCACACACATGGTAAGAAGCACACACACACACACACACACACACACACACACACAAAATTAATAAATGCTCCTCAGTGTCTGTTGGTTTTCTGTAATTATATTTGTACAGGTTCCTCTCTCACTTGCTATGTTTATCCGTCTCTCCAGTTTTAACAGGATAGACATCCCTCCCTACGAGTCGTACGAGAAGCTTTATGAGAAACTGCTGACGGCTGTGGAGGAGACCTGCGGCTTCGCTGTGGAGTGATGAATCCACAAAACAAACAAACAAACAAATATGCACACAGACACACTCATTGCTTACACTCGCACACCCATCTATGTGACATTTTCCGCATACACACAGAATATAGAGAGAGCATACACAGAGAGGCCAAGCATCACATGGAATACACACACACACACATACACACATACACTCTTGCCACCTCTTCGCCACCGAACTGTCGGTGGCTCAAGAAGGATGCCCAGCAGGAGGGGGGAAAAAAATTACAAAAACAAAAAGTATTTTAGAATTTTTCAGATGTTTTGAAGAAACATTTTTACCCTTCGGTTTTGACAAGCTATGATGTCATTCTTCAGAGCACCTACCGCGACTTTGACTCGTTCTCCAGTGATCCTCCAATCACACTCAAGCCTCTGGACAGAATCGGCCAATCACATATGAGCCTGCGAGCAGAGACTTCAAATCAGATGCCTGAGCGACAAGGCGGAGACTGATTGTCTTTCTGTCTGACGAGCAAATTGATTGATTGACTAGTATTCATGCTTCATGTTTAACCACTGTCGTCTGTCAGGATGTGCGTGCGCTGTATGTATGTGTGTGTGTGTGTGAGAGAGCATGTGAGAGAGTGACAGTGTATTTGTGTCTGTGAGAGCGTGTGTTTATGTGTCATGCATGGCACCTGGTTATTCTTTGTAAAAAACGATCAAATGAGCCTGCTCCTCTGTTTTTGTTACTTTTTGTCTCCTCCGTTTGTACCTGCGACCACTCTGATCCACCCTGATATTGATCGTTAATGTCTGATTTTATTATTTATTACTAAGTGATGATTACTGACCATGCTGCTATTATGCTCTACCAAGAGCCCACACTAACTCTTCATCTGTCTACCCGCACCGCTACAGTCGAAGGATCAATTCACTTGCAATTCAAGCAATCCAGGAATTGCATTATTTTTTTTTTTTTCATTTACAAATTCAAAATGTGCAAAACCTTTTTTCCATTATTTCATCTATGGTGAAATATTTGCAAGTGGATGAATTCCATGTTACATTTTCTGAAGTGAAAGTGAATTGACTTTCCCAACCTTGAGGCCTGATCCCAACCCCTGTTTTTAAAGTCGAGCTTCCCATCTGAGAACTACTCTACAGATGTTGTTATAGAGAGGTCAGAAGATGGGACCCGGATATTCCAAATGAGCCATGAGAGGATGGAAGGAAAGAGTCAGAGATTCACAAATTCTCTGGTGTGTTTGATATATGTAATAAAATCTCAAAAAGCCTTTAAAGCATTTTCCAATCCTCCACCTTCATTTTTCTTTGTGAACCTGATGTTTCTTTCTCCATCTCTTTTTTTTTCTCTCCATGGCTTGAAGTTTAGGGAAAAGGTTCCTTTTGTCTAGTACACATTTTTCCTCAAGACCACCGTGAATGAACAAAAATCTCTTAACAGTCATTAAGCCTCCATAGAAATGAATGAAATCAAAAACTAAATGTCGAGCGAATACCATGGAAAGTGTTGGGATGCATTGTAGACTGAAGGTGGCTGTTTTGCAGCGTCACTTCAGTCTACATTTTCTAGGTTCTGAGTTCATTGTGTAATGGATGCAAGAGTATTGTAACTTACTATGTACTAAACATTTATGAAAAAATACAATGTAAATAAGATTATATTAAAAGAAACTAAATTGAAAATATGTTCCTTGTGTTAAGTGCTTTATTCTTTCAGACACTGTATATTAGCATATACTTTGACCTGTGTATGGCAAATATATAGGAATAAAAAAACAATGTAAATTTGTTTATAGGTCTATGCAAATGTAGAGGATCTTAATTTTCTTTGGCTCCATAAACTTTCCAATCACCCTAAAAACACCTTCATATTGAGTTGTACTATCATTGTTATCATGCCAGAATGATGTGCATCTTGAAATTGCATGATGTATGTTGTGTTTCTTGATTTGGAATTTAACGCTTCATTTTCAGACTTATTTTATCTTAAATTTTCATGTCATGTCAATGTCACTGTCCACAATAGTTTTGATTTGTATGTATGTATGCAAGTGTGAAGACTCAGCAGCTCTCCGCATGTTCTTAGGACTACAATTCCCAGAGATCCACGGCCAATAGGAAGAGGACGTCAACATGCGTGTGACGCAGCGGCTACTCTTGTTTTGGCAGTTTGTTTCGATATTCGCGGATTGTCAGTCCAAAAAAAGAAGGCGTTTATGAGCTGCATATCCAAAATTTAAAACCGAGGTATTGTAAATATCTGCACAAACTACTCCTCACAGCAAGATTTTAGACTATTATTTCACGATTTTATTCACTGTTAGGGGCAGAAATCTCCCCAGAAGTGGGCTAACCTACTTGCTAGCTAGCGAGCTAAGCTACCTAACATTAGCTTAGCTAGCTCAGCTGGCTGCTGTGCGACCCACTGGTTAGTCATCTGTGTGACTGATTTTCTGCGGAAATAATGAATTGTTTGCTGGCAATTGTTGGCAACATGTTTGCTTGACAGCGTCTCAACACAGCGGTAAGCCAATATTTATGTTAACTAATAAATTGCAGTAATGTTAAGAGAATGCAAGTAGTTTCATATTTACCACTGTATGTAATAGTATGGCTAGTTTCTCGCAGTGTTATTTTGCGACACTTGTGTTTGAATCTGTGTTTATGTTTACATTTAAATTACATTGATTTTTATCATATCTAAACGAACTACGTTCTGGATTAGGAAGGGAAGCTAATAGGGTGGATTTTAGGAAATATTCCCGTCCTTAAATCTTTGTTTTTTTTAATCAAGTTGGCCCAACAGCTACATCAAATTAACTTTAGCTAGCTGTTAGCTATTAGTCGTGGCTGATGATGTGAAAGAACACGAACCCGAACTCATCAAATGGCCTGGATTTTAGCGTTTCATCAGCTAAAATACTTCTTAAAGTTCTTTCAATTTCTAGCATTTAGCTTCATTTAACCAGCCAAGTGTGTAATCGCAACATATATGATCTTTATTAGTCCGGTATTACTAGTTTGCTGACAACAGTAAGCTGTGGTCCACTCGTCCAGGAGTTGTCTCGAGGTCTTAGATCATAGATAGTCTGAAAGTGAAACCCTTGATGTATTTGCAGGAATCTAGGGGAATGCCAGCACTTTAACTGCCTGTGTGTACATGTGTGTGTGCGCGTGTTGTGTAGATGGTGGTGATTGCACAGTGCCTGTAGAGACTCGGTGTGTGGGCTGACTCAGGGAGCCTGTTAGCTTAGTATCACTATGGCAGATGGAGGAGGCGATGACGACGTAATTCACCTGGCAAGCTTCAATGTCCACCGCAGCCAAGGTGAGATCCATGTGTTTATTCAAACTCACTCACGCATAGAGCTCAAACTACTAACATAAAAACAGTTCTATCTTTCATTCACAGTGTCTTAGAAGTGGGACATTATCAGTGTGCGTGTTTCATTTGCTTAAAAAAACACTAACACGATACCAGTGCCAGCTTCCTTTACTGTGACACAATTCCTAACTTTTCATCACATTACAGTGATCAGTGATTAAATAAGTTCAGATGCAACATAAGCTGCAATTTAAAAATTAATTTCTACACCAGATGTGTTTTTGGAGCAAATGAAGTGAAGTGCTTTGACTTATTTTGGCAGTGATACTAGTTTTCAGCTCATACCATGGTCAGTGATGAATATGTTTATTGGGATGTTTTCAGCTAGGATAACCATTCTATTAAAATTCAGAACTGGCCCATGGCTATAGCACACATGGCTTTTTCACATGCATTCTCTGTCTCCCTCCCGTACTTTGTCCCTCAATGACAAATAAATAACGATGCATTACACCTCAGCTTGTGTTTTTTCTGTCACTATACACTGTACACATAATGCTAATCCTTGTGTGTGTTTGTGTAGGCTGTCAGGCCCGCCAGAGAGAGCTCATCACTATTTCTGATGACTCAGATGAAGAGCCTGTGGCTCTGGTACCTGGCAGTCCTGTTTTAGTCCCAGATGATGTCGACGATGATGATGTCAGCATACTCGAGGTGAAAGGAAAAACAGCATCCTCAGAGTTTTTGTTCTGAATATACTGTTATTGTGATTGCGGGGCATTTGTCATAGTAGCGGGAAAAGTCTCAACAGAAGTCGCATCGTTATTCTATTCAGCCATCAATTTGTCGGTCTTCCCTCTTGTGCTTTCTGTCTTGTCACACAGCCTCTAACAACTTCACGAAGACATGTGATTCGCCCTGCCGCAACATGGAGCGGGTCCTCGCGCAACCTAATTCAAGTCACAGTTCAAAACAGCCCGGCCTCTGCGGCTCCTCCAGGGGAACCCAGCTCTGCCCCCTCTGCCTTCCGGGGCGGCAAAGCCAACTCTTGTGCAGTGAGACCACCCGTGAGGATACAGGTTCAGCCGCAGCCCAGCACGTCTGGGGAAACGCAGCCCCAACCCGGCCCTTCAGCATGCATACAGACTCAGCCAAAATCTGACACAAACTCACAGCCACAGCCTGGTACATCGGCACACACAAAGGCGGAGGCTCAAGCGAGTACGTCTGTCCAAACCCCGTCTACCTCCACAGATGCCAAGGCCAACGCCATCACATCAGGAGTACCAGTACGCATCCATCTTCAGCCACAGCCTCAGCCCGGCACATCCGGTAACACACAGCCACAAGCTGGCTCTTCAGCACGCCCGTCAGTGGAGCCCCAAGTGAGAACCTCCACCTGTGTCACGTTGTATTCTTGTGCTGTTGCACAGACTCAGTCGGGTGCTTCTACACAGACACAAGCCAAGGCTGCTCCTAGCACTCATAAACAAGACAATCCTCAGGCCAGTACTTCATCTGCACATGCTCAGTCACAGTCTCACACACAGACACAACCTCAGCCTGGTCCATCTTCACAGCCCCAGTCCAGCGGGGTCACAAACCCACAGCCGGTCCGCCATCTCTTCAAGGTGACAGAGGTGAAGCTACTCGTCGTTCCGCAGCAGTCAAGCATCCAAGCCCCCGCCCTCATAACCCAGCCCCAGCTGCAGGCCAGACCTAAGGTCCTGCTTCAGCCCGTGCCAGTGAATCCCACACAGGGCAACCTCATTCAGATTGAGCCACAGCCCCTGGCCCAGGCCCCAGCCCAGCCCCCAGCCCGGGTCCCTCCAGCCCCCCAGGTGAGACAC
>OMLF01008367.1:10345-22923 GCA_900302615.1 Holocentrus rufus | reverse complement strand
TCCCTCTCTGTATCTGTTTCACTGTCCTCTATCTCTCTTCACTTTGCAAAATCCTTCCCTCACTATTTTCATCCTTTGCCTCCCTCTACCTTGCCTCCCTCCCTCCATCTCAGCAGCGGCTGCAGCTGTTGGAGGGGTCAAGTGAGGTAACGGTGCACCGTGCACATCAAAAGGACACACACACATGCAGATGTGCATCGCACGCAACCTTGATGACATCAGGCTGCTATATGGGTTGCCCTTATTACGCTTTTATGCTTTGCCCAGTAGCAGTTTGTTTGTAGGTGCAGAGTCGAGAGGAAACTCCATTCAAATCAAACCCAGAAGGTCACAAAGAGAGATGCAGAAAGAAGGACCAGTGGCCTGCGTTAGCTACAAGACGCAATAGATATGAAGTCTCACATCCTATTTTATGCAGCATTTGTCAATCAGTGCTGTTATGAGATAAAATCAAAGTTGGTTTTACATGCATCTTTAGCAGTTATCTCACATAGCCTTGAGGTCGGAGCAGCAGGCAGGCTAATGCCACTCTTCAGAGCCTCATATGGACTCGACTGTCAGTCTCAAACAAACAGCGGGATCTGTCAGATCTTTAGCATCTGCCACCAGCTCTCTACTGGCCTCGCTTAAAGCAAGAACGATGGCATGTCTGATTTGATAACACCAGACACATAATCTGGTTTCAGGTCTCCGTAATGATGGTGTGTAAATATCATGAAATGAAGCCATGATTTGATAGGAAATGACTGCAATTCCTCCAATGGCCAGGAAAACACCTAGAGGGTAGGACGGCTGGCTGGCAGGCCTGTTTGCTTGTTTGTGCCTGCGCCGGGTATGTAAGAGTGTGCTTTGCATTCAAACGTCCCTCTAAATGAGTTAGGCCAATGCCTCAGGCAACAGGCAGAAAATGAAAAGCACATTATGACTGCTGCTTATTTTCCCCAAGCTAAATATAACATAGAAGGCTGTTGTGGAGAATTACCTACCGGATGTTAGTTTGTTTTTGTTTTTTTGTTTGTTTTTTTGTATTTTCTATTTTTCTTTCTTTTTTTAATTTTATCGAGTTGCCAGTCAACTGAGCACTTAGCAAAGCTACAGTTCACAAATAAAATGTTTCTTTTTTTCTGATTTTGAAGTAAATATGTGGAGAGGCTGTTGAGAGTAAATTCACAAATCCATATTCAGATATTGCATTCAGCCACCTTTGAAATAAATAATGACATTTTATCATCAATTATTAATGGGCACACCCATTTTATCACCTTGAGCTGACTGTACAGCGCTGTCTTGTCTGGTTCATGTATTGTGCAATGTAGCAAACATAATACAAAGGATAGCAAAACTGATGTCAGTGTGTGATGGTGTTTTACACTGTATATAACCAATTATCAACTTATAACACAATGATGTGTATGCTCAATTATCACACTTGTGGTGTAATAATTAAAGTGTGAACGCTTCTTTGAGACTTTTATAATAAAGAAAAAGACAGGATGATATGATGGCTGCTAAAACTGCACATCATATCAAATATTTATCCATCTATCAAGGTGTATTTTAGTCCCTATAAGAGTTGGGTTTTGATAACCATGTTGCTCTTCTGAGTACAATGAAATAATACATGAGCTTCTTTTTCTCGTTTTTTCCATGTTCATTAAGAGTGAAAGAGATTCATCAGTCAGAGGGTCTAACAAGTGCCATCTTGTTGAAGCATGAGTTCATGCCTTACCTTCCACAGCTCTTTTAAAGAAGACTTTGCAGCTTCCGCATGTGACGACACCGTAGTGGCATCCTGATGCCTCGTCTCCACAAACCAGGCACACTTTGGCCGTCGACGATGGTTGCCTCAATGACGAACTGGAAGGACAAGGCACACGCACACACACAAAAAAACACAAATTAGTTTTTTGACCAAACATAAATCAACAAAAGGCATTTCAGAAGTCAACAACGAAGCCAGGGCAGAGTGTCCCTTTCTAACTATGTTGCACGCTGACACGCTGTGAAACATTCTTAGTTTTATGAGCAGTTCAGTACAGTAGCAGCATAATGTGGCAAGCCATAAAGATGTCTGCCAACCGAGGGAGAGGAGGGCTTTGCACCCATCTGATTTATGGCTTCGCCTGGCTTACAGAGACGACAGTGACAGAATTACAAAGGAGATCACTTGAACTCAATAGGCAAATCAAAGACAAGCTAGACAGAAACTTTGGGATGCCAAAGGACATAGGACTCAAAACACTTTGGCATCCTTGAAAGTAGGAAATAGTTGAGAAAAAGCGATAGAAACCATGACAGAGGAAAAAAGGAGGGAAAAAGAAAAAAATGAGGCTAATACTACAGTTTGGGGTCGAAGCTCAAAGTTGAGATTCCTGCTCTAATTCTGCCTAATCTGAGTCATCGTTTACCTTGGCATCTTTTACTGCAATGGTTCAGAGTATTTTCTACAATTAAACAACCGCTGGAGCACAAGTTGTAATTTGTTACTGATATAGTACAAATAGAAGAGTTACCACTGACCTACTCCTGCTCATGACGTCATTCAGATAAAAAGTGTGCCATGGTGTCAGAGTTCAATAGCAGTGAGTCAGGTTTGGTTCATAGAAATAGTTGATTATAGTTAATAAACAATGAATCCAGCGAGCAAAGAGGATGACTCAAGGCATATTATATCAAAAATGCCTGAACTCCATAGGTCTCGTGCACAGTGTGAGCCATTGTACACGTACTGTGTGTTCAGCATTTTAACATCCAAATTTAAAGCAGACCCAGGGACATCCAGACAAAATCTATTTTTCAAGTCGGGCTGTGGTAAATGGAGACATCCAGCGAGAGACGAGGGGAAGGAGGCAGGTAAAATTTTTGAAAATGGATCAGGCAGCCCAAATAAAGTTTAGATGAGTCAGCAGAGATGTGATTAAACAGCCCCAATGAAACCTGACATGGTTTCATCAGTCTGCGGCACAAGGATGCCCTGTGGATGGGGCTGAAAGTGACCCTCTGAGATCATGCACATGGCATGGAGCTAAACTGGGAGGGTAAACTTCTCGGGATCAGCTCGGCAAACAGCGGCGTGCATTGAGGAGCCGCAGATTAGCTCGTGCTGCTTATTTGTGCCGCTTGTTAACGGATGTGCACTGAATCAATTGGTTCCCGCATATTGTAAATATTTTTATTCACACATTTACATTTTGAGTGGAGTAAAGGGTTTATGAATTTAAAGGTTAGGTCTGTATAGGAATAAATAAGAATGCGTAATCTTTAATAAGCATTCACTTGCGTGCGCGCACAAACACACACACACACACACACACTTGAACAGCACAACAGCTAGATGGGTACAAAGAGAGAACACCTTGTTATCAAAACATTAAAAGTGGCCTCAGCTTCCCCTCCTTTTCTGTGCTAATTACCTCTCTCTCATCTCAATCAATAACATGCAAGGTGATTGTCTGGTTAACATTCTCCTTACATCCTTCATCAAACCAGCTGCCAAGCACTCCCCATCTACCCCCCCTCCACCTCTCTCTCTCTCTCTCTCTCTCTCTCTCTCTCTCTTGTGTACACACAGTTCCTCCTGGGGACTAGCTGGAAAGGGGTACGGCAACAGCGCACTCAGATACAATCAGGACCAGTGATCTAATTCCCTCTCGTCCATCTACACACACATTCAATTTGTTAGGACGCTTAGAGGAGTCTCTGGTGAGGTGTTTGTTTGACTAAATCTATCTGGCATTGGGCCCCATGGTTTCGGCTAGCAAGTGTGTGTGTGTGTGTGTGTGTCTGTGTGTGTGTGTCTGCATGCATGCGTTCATGTTTAGATTTGTTTGCATCCATGTGTATCAATTGAATATTCCACCATACATCGACCTTCCTCTCCAGCACAGCAAAAAAGAAAAAAAAAAAAAAACAGTGGCTCTGCTAAAAAAGAGGACAGCTTCATCATCAAAGAACAGCCAGAAAATAAAAAGATAACTATGCAGCATTAAAGTTACTGGTCGAAAAGCTCTCCTAAGGAATGCTTCTTATACCCACTCAGGGCTGGTCACCCCTTTAATAGTGCCACACAACATTAAAACCTTGCCGCTGCTTGCCAGCCTGCCTGCCGGTCCACCAACAAGGTGACTTCCCCTCCCTCAGAGAATTATATAGGTCATTCTCTCTCTCTGCTTATGAAACCAGAGCAGACAGACCAGCCTGCAGTGACTGTGCACTACAGCCGCCAGTAGCTCCAACTAAAGACATTCCCAAATCAGGCTACTTCAGCAGAGACGTTACTGTTACTACGTTACTGGGAGTTTATATTTGCAAAAAAAAAAAAATTACCTTTCTGGTTGGCTTGCCATTTAGACGGCATTTAGCCATTTAGACATCTTCTGAAACAGCAACTTCTGTCCTCTGCACTTTTACAAACATCAAGGCTAACCGCTTCTAAAAGCTATCAGTTCAACCTGTTAAGACTTTAGTGCAGACATCATTTTTGTCCTTTATTTCTTACTGACCAGCCATTAGAGCAGTGTTAAGGCAGCGGCAGAGGCAGAGGCAAACTTGCAGAGATAGAGATGTTGACTTACAGATGCTTGTTTCAGGAGCATGTACTGCATAACATGATTAGACGGTTAAACAAAATCAGCTCTCATATGTCTGCACCAGGCAGTTTTAATTTGGGCTAAAAAAAGAGGAAAAAAAATCAAAATGGCATTTACAACCATAATTTTAAGATAATGTGTATGACTGCAACCCAAAAAAACACAAAAACAAAAAACACATCCAAAGTCAATGTGGACTGTAATAGTTTTGCAACTGTGTGCACAGGGCATTACTGTAAACTGGGACTGCCTCTTTTGCTCTTGACCCTTGTCTCCTCTATTTCTGGGTACCGTCATAGACTAACTCAAGTGGACTGACAGCACAGATCAAAGGTCTCATTCTTTGTTTCAGTTGTTGCTTTTTTCTGCTCCTACACAAACCTCAGGGCAGCAGTTTCATTGTTTTCAATGTCCTTTCATCTTTAAAGATAACACGCAAAGCTAACAACTGATTCAGTCGCTGTTTATTTCCCATGAGAATACAGATGAGTGTGGGTAAACAATGCCTATTTCTTCCCACCATAGACAGAAATTTGGATGTTTCTAACCACTTCTCTCCCCTGCCTCCAAGGCCTACATGCTCCATAAGAAGACATTAATAGAAAAAAAAACACTTGCAAGCAGACAAAGGCCACAATGCCCGCTAAAAATGTACTACAACCACAGGACAGATGTGTGGGCTCAAATTGGTGTCAAGCTTTCGACAAGTAATTTGGATGTCACACTGGGAGCATTCTCCAAATGGTTCAAATATCTCCACCCTCTCTCAGCTGTGAAAGGAATGCTAAGTCAGCGAGAGCTACGTCCAGATAAGATGGTTATTTAAGCCAGAAATGTCTCCAAATCAGGAAATAATGTACTATATAATCACAGCAGTCATTCGAAGTCGCCTTCCTTTCGGGTGTCCTTTTTCATAAACTTTGTCAAAGCTGCTGCAGGTCTGTGTCCCTGTACCAAAATATGGGTCGTTAAAAAAAAGGGTCAAAAGTTGCAACTTGCAACAATTAGTTACCACAGAAAATGAGCTTGTCAAGGAAAAGTTGAGGAAAACTGATGAGGAAAAGTCTAAAGGAAGCGGAGGGGGCGCAGTCATTCTCAGGTTATAAAGATAACATCATTATGGGTGAATAATGGGCCGTGAGATGCTGCTATGGCTGGTGATGGAAGACAGTAAGGCCCACGTGGTAGGAATGAACCCTTTGGCCCAGATAAGTACATTAGCATGACAGAGTCAGTAAACAAGCAGTTGAACCACAGAGCGAGCTTTGTTGTACAGAAAAACAATGTTCTCATCATGCATGTAATGCTGGTCTCTGTGTGTCTCACACAGCATATAGACACGTACACACATATCGTATTTGCACCTCTATAGACGCACCCACTGTAAAGATAGGACTGTGTGTGTGTGTGTATGTGTGTGTGTGTGTAAGCAGACAAACTGACTCATTCATTCTAGAGGCTGTTATCACGGGGATAGTTCAGACAAGTGCCATAGCCTCCCTGAACCTGTCTTCATGAAAGAGAAGCATCCTTGACTCTGCAAACAATAGCTTCCACAGTGCAGCAGCTCTCCACAGTCTGGCCTGCAATATTTATGTAATGCACACCTTGGCACGCTGAAAAACCTAAAGGTAGATTAGCTTAAACAAAACCAAGGGAGATGAGAAAGAGTGAGGAGGAGAGGACAAAATGGCTTACATAATCACGGGCAGACAGTATAAACATTAGGTTGACGCCCACTCACTGCTTCTCAAAGAGAGAGCGGTCTTATGGGTAGTGTTAGAGAGCCACCAGGGAATTATTTTCCTGGTGAAGGTGACCCTGGCATTGGGCAGAGTACCTGAGCATACAGAAATATGAGATTTCCTCTTTGCTGGGCTCATGTTACAGTTGTGTTATGGTTACAAAATAATCCCCTTTTAACCGGCTGCCGCATATGGTTAACCACGGAGAGAAACGTGCAGCTTGATAATGCTTTGCTCCATATGTACCCGTCAGCCATAACAGTCATTTTCATGCTATCAATATTCCATTTTGTTTATATTTACAGTAAGATACAGTGGACAAAGACCCACAATATGGGACTTATCAGGCCATTTCATCATCAAATAAAATGTATTTCACTGCAGAGAATGGCGAATTTGCTGTCTGATGGTATCTGGCATCCAGGCGGTGATTGCATTCCTTGTTGTATTTTTCATTTGTGTTGTCTCCCCACCACGGCTTATGCCTACAAACTTAAACCGACCTTCCCCGTAACAAATCACGATTATCTTTCGCCTATAAATCCACTGTTTTGAGGCTAAACAAAGAAATGAGAGGTCATTGAGTGTACACACACACACACACACACACACAAACTGTACACACACTCTCCAGGCAGTTGACAGAGGCTTGCTCTAAGGGTGGATACAGGCTGGTACAGTATCACCGTGATCTACATACAGTATCCAGTGTTTTCTGCCCTGTCTTTAGCCAACATGTCTGAAGCTGTACTTCAAATGCTAAACAACTGCAAACATCAACTTCCCCGCCACACTCCACTGAACTTTCACCTTTTTTTCCCTTTTTTTTCCTTCGGTATGCAGTAGCAGCTGGATGGCTCAGGGGTCTGGACAGTGGAGGAACTGGAGCGCTCTGGGGCAATGGGAATGGGACTGATTAAAAAAGAGCCTGGGGAGCTGATTGACCATTATAAAACTTCCCCTAAATCACTTACTGTCAAAGTAATAACTGAAATTAATTACCTGAGATCCTGTAGCTATCTAAGTAGTAAAGATCGCGTGCATGAATCTGCATGAAGTGGCAGGGTGTTATTATCTGGCAGGGAGGACCAATTCTGCTGGGAATTCCCGTAACTCATGCTTGTCAAGAACAGTGATCTGAAGGAAGAGACTGTTCACATCCAAAAAATATAGAATTCAGACATGGTATGCCGCTATGTGCCTTGGTTCATGCTTTCTGGCTGGATTGACATGCTTAAACTCCATGGCAACAGTGATGTACTGTCTCTGTACATTATTCCTGTGCTTTTGACCAGCTGCCTGAAAACTGCAGCAATTCAGTGTTGCTGTAGCATAAGTCATCTATCCAAATGCCACAAGAATAAAACAAAACACGATAAGCAGTCATTGGGAAAAAGGTCCTCTTGGTTCAGCCAAACCTTGATTGAGGAGCATCTATGGAACAGAGGGCTATCCGTGCTATTTCAAATCGTAGATGCTGTGCGATATCACATGTGACTATCAAATGGAGCCAGTGCACCCATTCATTACAGCTGTAATAACATTTTGACCATGTTCACTCCACTGCATTCGTTCCCTCACAAAGTAAGAACCAGGCTTAATTTAAGATCCCCAATACTGCTAGGAACGTCATTAATTGGGATCTTGCAATTGGGCTTCTAAAATGTCTCTCCACAAGGCTTAGAAAAATGGTTTTCTGGTACAAATCACACTGATTAGGTTGGTTACCTCAAAAGATTGCCTCTCCCTTTAGAAAGCTGTTTTTAGAAGTTTCTTCAGCTGTTTTTAGAAGTTTCTTCTGGCTAAATGGAGAGCATGAGGCAGTAAGGGGACATGTGGATATGAGTATTAACCTAGTAAATCTTCTAAAGTGTGTTGTTATCTGACATGGCCTTGCTGACAAAACAGACATTGCTCTATTTATACCCATGAAAACAATCCGGCTATTCATTTTTCTAGCCCAGTAGTAGCCTTAAGAAATCTCCTGATGAAGTCCCACCACTGTGATTCAATCGACAGAAGTATCTTTCTTGACATAATGGACTTAGGTCCTCGCATGCCAAGCTCACTGATCCGTTAATGAACCCCAAAGTTTCTGTTTTTAGCATCAGAAATTTCCAAGAACTTTGCTGAAAACAGAGCCAGTCAAGATCAAAATACTCAGCAGCCACAAACCAGCTGGGAACACATCTCAGCTGACTTGTTGAGAAATGCACCACTGGGCATCAGGTTTATTTCCAGGCATGGGAAATAGAGAAACAATGCAAACAAGAGACCGGTCATAAACACAAAACGTTAAACACATAAAGGAACATGAAATACCAGCTCAATGACTTTAATCAAATTTCCCCCCCAACTATAAACCTACACCATAACAACAAAAATAAGCATTGTAAATCTAACTAAACAGAGGAACAGGAGCCGGTTTTCTCCACCTTTGTGTAACATGGTTCACAATTTACTTTAATCTAGCTTAGTGCTGTAAATATAAACGGACCAAGTTCAAAGCTGGACTACTAAAGCTGGTTTCACTGGAGACCCAAATCTTTTTATTTCAGTGGCAGTGGATGAACTTGAGACCTGGCCTCCCTTCTATTTACCATGAACCTTGCTCTCTTCCACCACGTTCAGGCAAATCCCTGGTTTCTTACTACTGTGTCCCAGAGCCAGGTCTGAGGCCTGCCCCTGTGCAGCAGGTGACCTCCAGACTCAGCTAAGAGGCCCTGGGACACACGAGAAAGACAAATCCCTAGAGAGGGAGATTATCTTTAAGGGATCAGCCCTGGCGTGAGCCATCTCAACCAAACGAACTCCTTAACTTGGTTCTCCACTTTCTAGTAACAGTCAATTCACAAGGAAAGACCAGTCAGTTGTTAGGGTTATAGGATAGCATTAAGTATCATAAATACAATCATCAATATAATGCTAAAATTGTTCATAAATAAAAAGGTTAAAACACAATGCCTGTTTCAACCAATTATTTAAATTTATTTTTATCTAATTAATCCCCACACTGTCATCCATAAGTGAGATCTAGTAGTAGGACTGCCAAGTGTAAACAGAGCAGTGAAAAGCATTAAGCCAGCACAAAGTACATGAACTGCTGAACATACTGAACACTAATTTTATTCCATGGATTTCATCTCCGCTAGGCTTTAACCACTCTTTTAGTCTCTAAGGCAAACTGCTTTGACAACTGCAGTTCCATAATTTAATTTTATATTTCATGAAATTATGATGGTATGCTCAGCTATATAATGGATACAGCCAGAAATGTTTGCTTGATAAAAATAAATGCTAAAACACTAGAGAAGAGAGGGCAACAGCTTCAGCTACAACCTGCCACTGTGGTTTACTGGGTTATTGCGTCTGATCAGGACCATTTTTGTTTGACGTGTGTAAGAAATGTGACCACAGATTGAGCATACTTTTCATGTTCTGCATTATATATTTTATTAATCATAAACGATTCACGAGTTCATTATTCATAAACTAAATCAAAGCTTAAGGTCAGCGTTTAAATTCTAAAATCTTTAAAACCAAACGAACTAAGTCTGTGGGTTCAGAGAAATGAAATGTGCCACAAAATATCTTATTCAAAAGGCGACCTTTTCCTTTCCCTTATAATTTGAAAAGACCTCACTCTGAATGTAGGCTAATGTACACTGGCGCTGACACATGTTGCCAGCAACCCTACGCATTAACTGTCACATACTATCATCCTCAACACCCACCAGTCATTTACAATTCTGCTGGGACAAACATTGAGGGAGAGCGGCTGAGAGTCCGGCAAGCACTTGCGCAGAAGGGATACGCTGCACACACAAACCTATACAGTACATCAACATACACAGACTGCTACAGTTTGCTATAAGGCTGCCAAGCGGATCTGCCTGGGGTGTTTATTGTATTTATAGCTAATGGTTGAGTGGCTCGGTAAAGTCACTGGGTATGAAACCGCAACCTCAAGAAATGGGCTGTGCACAGGAGCCTGAGCCAAGGCTCTGGTTGGCGAACGTCCAGGTGGTTAGCACCACGGCAGCACATTCTGCATGTTAGCTCAAGAACTGCTGAGAACTGCTCTCCAGTCGGCCTCTCAATAGTATTTGACATGTTCAACGGCAGAAGAGCGCTGGTATGCCCAGCTAGAAGCTCTGCCTCCACGCAGCCACTTTGTCCACACTGTGAATGCTGCTAGCTTAGCATCTATCAGAGGAGCCAAATTGGTAATGAGCTAATACAAATCAATAAAGCATGCAACTAAATAGTCACAGAAACTTTGGATTTCAGTGGAATTTTTGAATTTTTTTCATTTAATAATTCATTTTTTTGCTCACAAGTAATGCCAAATCAATTCTATACCAGTAGAAAAATGCGGCTGAATGGGAAGTTAATGCTTTTTCATGTAAACCCAGGTTCAATAAAGTGAATGGTCAAACAGGATTACAACTACAATTTGCCCCTGACCATCGGGCCGGCTTGTTATAAAGCGAAGAATTATTTTTCCTTAAAGGTCAACTTTAAGATTCTGACCTCACAATTATAAAAGGTCCCACACACGTGGTACAAAATGTAAAAGAAAAAGAACGCTATAGGGCAAAGACATGCACAAGTACACACACACACAGAATGACTGTCCGAACTAAATGTGTCTCTGCGCAGTGACCTTTTTCAAATGCAATGTGTTCACCTCCAAAGGATTACGGGCCCAGATGGCCATTGGATGAACAATGCCACACCTGCTGAGGGACATGGCACAATTAGGTTCCCGCAAAAAAATTACTGCAAAAGGAGAGCCTCGGTCTAGACAGTGAGCTATGCGTGGGACATACATGTGCTGACTCATCCAACTCCAACTACAACCACAGTATAATCAAACCCTTTAATCTATACTGGATCTTGAGTCAAGGTCAGACCTTGCAGTGCACAAGTGTTATGAATGGTCTTCCAAAATATCAGGGCAACGCTGCGTGTTTTCCAGTCGCATCACACACAAGCGCTTAAGAATTACCTGTGTGATGATGGGATGCTTTTCAGTCTCAACCAGCTCCACACAATCTGGAATGGCTTTTTCAAAATAGAAACCTCAACTTGAAACAGCACGATTGAACAAAATTGAGAGTTAAATGAGTATTTTCGCAGTTCTAAAAGAAAAAAAAGAAAAAAGAAAGTGACAGACATAAATCATTCCACCCAGCCAGGCTCTAGGGCTGATAAACCTTAGCCATCAGCACACAATGCCCCATTCCATACAGACTTACCTTAACACAAAAGGATCTTTTACTGACCACATTGCACACTGGGACATAATCTGGCTATGTACAAAGAGAATGAGAGAGAGGGGGAGCAAGAGAGAGAGAGAGATAGAGAGACAGAATGTTTTCTAGGAATGCACCTCATGCCCCAGCTGACATCACCTCCCCCTACCACTCATCCATCCCTCTCCCTGTCGCATATACAGTGTGTTACACAGCCCAAAACACGATCGCCTGTTCAAAACAAGAGGTTAAAAATACACATCAGGCATCGTAACCTTGGCTCAGGTGAGCGTTTGCTTCAGATATGGCTGACTATTGATGTATATTTAATAAGGTGAAAGATTCGCAGTGGTGCGAGTGGCTGCCCTTTCAGCGCGGGCAGCCGTGTCACCTTGTCGGGCCGGCCGTTTCCCGGTGATGTCAGCAGTGATGTGGCAGACTGGAGGAGTAAAGAGAATGGGAGAGTGAGAGACATGGAGAGATAAAGTGAGGGAGGACTAAGGAGAGAGACAGAAAATAAAAGCGAAAATATTTAAATTGTAAAGGTGTAAATTGCAGATTTACACCTTCAATTATTTATTTACTGGCTGATTGTGACACGGATCTAATCAGCTGCTTATGTCTGCACTGATCGTGCTTATAATAACCAACGATGAGACTGTTTTCATTGATTTTGACCATCAACATGTGTTTGGTGTAGACTTGGTCCGATATCTAATGATGTTGAATATTGCAATCTTTGCAGCCATTTGAAATATTTTCTTTAATACCAAACCATCTTCTTTGATTTAATGTTGATTTTTGTTTTATTTAGCTTCTGCTTCATCAAAAAAATTGTCAGCGCTGCAGCTAGTGGCAACATACCTATGTAACACTTGCATGAAATACAGAGTTACTGTAACAGCGTACATGGCTAATCGACAATTTTTATTTATGTGAAATTCATGCACACAAAACATTTCATTTACAAGAATGTAGGAGAAAAA
>OMLF01008358.1:6773-18511 GCA_900302615.1 Holocentrus rufus | reverse complement strand
AATGTGTGTTTGTTTTTTTTTTTTTTTTTTTTTTTTTTTTTAAACCTCCTCTTCATTTATGAAACGGTTCATAGGATCTTGTCTTGGATCCTTTTTTCTTTTTTTTCTTTTTTTTTTTAAACCACGGTGCTGTAGATGTGAGTCATCTTCACCATGCAGAAGCAGGACACAAGTTCTTATCTGAAGCAATAACACTAAGGCACATATTTATTAATTTTTCACTACCCTTGCTCAGCATACCAGTCGCCACTAACTGTATTGACGAGATAACTATTTGGAAGTTTGATGCGAGACACAGAACCGTCGTCACACTAAATGATGGCAACATGGCTCACATCTCCAACTCACGTTTGACACATAGAACAGGATGAAAACCAAAATGTAGGCTGTGTTTGTCATTCTGGGTTTTCACACCTCTACTTTTATTTTCATTTTTTTTATCATTATAATGCCTGACTGCAACTTTATAAACCCTGTTTGAGTGAAACAAGACCCAAAGCACATCAGTTCCAGGGGCGCATTCATTGCTTTTGACCCTCCAAATGTCTTTTCCTCGGCTTTGTTTTAGCCCCCGACTCTTGTTGGGGGAAGTGGCGTTTCCCTCCCACCAAGGACAAGATCTTGTGCCTGACAAGTTACACATCTTCATACTTTTTTTGGTTTTTTTTTTTCAGAAAACACAAAGGAAATCCAGTGCCCACTAAATGCTATAGTATTTTTGTACCACATATTGTGTAGATAACGTATTTATAAGCTATATAGAAATTCATTGTAAATCTATCCATTGAATTCTTGCAGTACTTTCTTTTCATTCCGTCTTTTTTTATATGCTTCATTATATTTTTCTACAAAATATCACTCCAAAAGTATGGCGACAATCTCAGACAGATCAGTCAAAACGAAGAACATATCCAGGTATTCCTGTATTTGTACGGAGAGTTATGTGTACACTTACTGCTCACAGGTCAATCTGATTTTGAAGGACTTATTGTGCCAAATCCTGATTTTTTTTTTTTTTTTTTAACAATCTGAGGCAGATTGTCGTTGCCTCCTCACTGAGTCCAGTTGGGAACTGGAGGCCTTGTTCTGCGAGAAAATGCTGAGCTGGGACCACGGGTCTGCACGAGGTGGCATCTTTTCTGTTGCCTTTATGCTCGTTATCAACAATCTCTTTTTGTACAAGTGTTTCCGTCTTTGTGCTGTCTTGTGATGACCAGAAATATATTTTTCAAGGTAACTCGTTGCATCGTCTCAAAATGTTCGTCCGAGGAGGATGGTTATATCGACACTGGTTTAGTATTCCTCCATGTTGTCAGATGTTTGGCATGGGTACATGTTCTTCTGAGTTTTCAGCTCCTTTGTTTTTTTAAAAGGAGAATTTGTGGAAATCAATGTGTTGTTTAGCTTCTGAACGTCACAGGGTTGTTGTTTTTTTTCTTTCACCTTGCTCTTTCCTACATCCAAATTTCCCTGTAGTGAAGAGAAATACACCAGCATGAATTTGAAGACAATCTAATGCTCATACACACCTCACCAACACTTCAAGTTGTTTATATTCTTCAAAAAGTGTCTGTTGGTTTTTAAAAGGGCAAGTTTCATTTGATGTTTTATACACACACACATATTATACATATACATATACATATATATACACATACATACATACATACATACATACACACACACACACACACACACACACACACACACATTTCCATTGAAAACAGTGATATTCAGAGTTCCCACCGGTCATGAAATTAGTTAGTAAATTCCAGGGTATTTAATTAATAATTGGAAAACGTCATAGAATACCATGAGGTTTTCTCATAATTAAAAAAAAAAAACAGAATGATGAACTTCAGAAGAGTACTCCAGCACATTGGGCAAAATACCCTTTTTCTGACTAACCCAGAGAAAAGATGTTCCATACCATTTTCACCTCTGTATATCCACTGGTTTGGCTCATACAGGTAGCATTTTGTGTTAGCTTAGCATGAAGACTTGAAGTCTGCAGGAGTCATTAGCCTAACTCCGTCAAAGTGGAAAAAAATAAACCTTACAGCAACTCCAAAGCTGTGTTATTTACATGAAATATGTCTTGGATTTGTTTCTTTAGTTAGTAGTTTCGTTAGTTAGTATAGTTCCTACCATCTAAATTTTCCTAAATCATTATTCGTTTTCCTAAAAAGTTCTGAGAAGTATATTGCAGATACGCAATACATTGTATAAGACAGGTTTGGGGTTGCTGTAAAGTTTTTTTCCACACTGACAGAGCTAGGCTAGTGATTCCTGTAGACTTCAACTCTTTATGCTAAGCTAACATGAAATGCTACCCATGGGAACCAAACCAATGGATGTACAGAGGTGGAAATGGTATCAAACATCTTGTTTCAGTCTGGGTAGGTCAGAAAAAGGGTATTTTGCCCAAATGTTGGAGTTTTCCTTTAATAAGATTATTAAAGTGCTTTAAAATTTTGGTCAAGGAAAAAAATTGTTGCTGTTACTTCTAGATAGGTCATTAAATTCAGTATTTTAGTCATGAAAAGTAAGGGGATTTTACATTTGGCGCAGTGTGGGAACCCTGAATATTCAATCTGAGTTCGCTTGGGGGCCAGACCTGACATGCTGCTCTTTGTCGGGCCGTTGGCTTGCACAGAAAATCAAACCATGTCTGTTTATCTGAATGGAAACCCAAACCACCAAAACCAGTAATGACACCAAATGTAATGTATATCTTGGACCAGTAGATATTATCGCTCCCCTGCTGCCTCCATGTCTTCAACTCTGTGGCATATTTCCGTCAACATGTAAACGAGCCAAGAACTGCCTGTGGTACAATCACTCATTTACATATGTTAGGTGTTTTCAGGCCAACCATGCACATCCATGTCAAACTCAACGTTGTTTTGTTCGGAGAGGTTCTCATTCTCTAACTGCACTTTACAGTACTTTAGCTGATTTCCGGTACAACACTACCATGTTATCATGCAGCTGAAATAGATTTAGGCCTATGTAAGGGTGGATGTTTGTGTGTGGAAGTGTCCATATGAGAGGGGGAAAAAAGACAAGAATTGGTCAGGAAAGACAGTTTTGCTGTATATATCCAAATGGGAGAGATCAGGCAGGAAACACAGACAGGAACAGGACTAAATGAATCGGAAAGCTGAATACAATCACTTTAGTTTTCTGGCTCAGTGTCACGGTTGAAATATCACCTTCCTCTAGACCCACAACCTCCTTGTGTTCTGCAAGGTCGAGAGCCCCGCAACGGCTTCGACTTTTGTTCAGAACGGCTGCTGTCTCCAAGCTGGAAAGCAATTGTACAGATTGTGAAGAAAGTGGTGCAAAAAAATAAAAGGTCAAAGAAAGTTGTTCTATTGTAAAAAGATGTATGAGTCAAGGTGGAAATGCTGAGGTCAAGTCATTTGAAAAAAAAATAAATAAATAAAAAAGCACTTTTGTCTCCATGTTACTGGAGGTCAGTGATTAAGATGGGGAATAGAGAGGAGTTTGTTGTTTTTGAAATGTCATCCATCCATTTTGATACCATGGTGCTTTGCAAGGATGTATTTCGAGATGACCAACATTTGGTTAGTCATATTCATTTAATTTCCACTAACTCTACTTTTTTATACATTGATTGCTTTACATGTAAAAAAAAAAAAAATAAAACGTATAAGATGGACCTGTACAGCCCATCCAGCTCCTACCATAAGCTGTTGTAACAAATGAAATGCTGATTTTTTTTTTTTTTTGTTTGTTTTGTTTTGTTTTTTAAATATAAGTGAGTGAACTTTTATCTTTATTGTTGTCCTTGTGTATGTACTGCTGCTTATGGGGTGGGACATCAAGGTGATATCCTGTATTTAGACTGTACAAGTTTATACTTATGAAATGTAAGTCAAAATAACCAGCATCAAGACAAACTTAGGAAGGCTTAATTATTTAAATCTATTAACAATATACAGCAGTGTTCTTTAGCCCAGAACCCACTGCCTCAGTACCATTCCAGCTGATGATCCTTTATAAAGTTCGGTAAAAGGGCTGTCTAATCACTTAAACTTTAAGTTATGGCAAAATTTTTAAATCTGCTATTTGCCATCTTAATTTCCAAACTCACTTGTAGAAATAAAACGTTTCTGGGGACAAACTGGAGCAGTATTATTCAGTCCGTGTGTTACATTATTAGACATAAGGACCAACTATATGTTGTTACCTGGTAAATTATTACACAGTTAATGCATATGTTTTATGGAAACGTCCAGTTTTCGGTTTCCTTTCCGGATACCGTAATAATGATGACAACCAGGAGTCGGTGCACATTTAAAGCGTTAATCACAGCAGTTTACTGTAGTCTCTACCTGTCCGCCGTAACTTGTCATAATTCTTTAACAATAGGTGCAGAAGGACAGGACTATTAGGAGAAGAAAGCACAAAGAAAAAACATTCCGTACAATGTACAGCGCCGCGTTGACACCGTTTTTGAGCCTCTTTTCTATGGATTACGGTAGCTGAACCGCAAGCAGACCACGCCCCCTTTCACTCGTGAGCTCTGATTGAAGCGTTTGTACCACGTGCCCTGAACACAACGGAAGAGGATTTGGCAGAAGGGTGAGGAAATAAACAAAATACATTTATTTGCGGTATGATTGATTTTTAATCCGACAAATCTCACTTATTCGCTATTCGCATCGTGTAGCTCGAGGTGTGTTTGTATACGTGATTGTTTTACACTGTAAACATTCAGCCAGCTTACATATTCCTAATGAAATGTCTTGTTTGAGTTCCGATTTCACAGTCATCCATGTTCCCCGCGAAGAAAGTGAAATTGGTTCACGCCGCGAAGCTAACAGCAGTTAACAGTGATATTTGCCAATATTTAGCTAGCATGTCGTGTAATTATTAATTAGCTATCAGCCCTGATCCATTTTCGATATTTACAACAGTTCTTAGCTGTAAACCATCAGTGTGTGGGCTCATCTACGGTATGGCAGATATTACGCAGTGGAGTTAGTATAAATTGATTAACCAGAGAATCTCGCCTCGTTCCACTTAATGAAAGTTTCTTACGAAAACTGTCCTGGCTAATTTCCTTAACGTTACTCGGAAAGGTTTGTTTGAGGCCTGAGGAGGGGGGGATTTCCCACTCAAACGCCGTGACGTCACGCTCGAATAAATGACAAGCAAGCTGCAGTGACAATATCACAAAGGTACTTCTCGTTATCTGCAGGATACTTTACAGTGAATGTATGGCTGTTGGCGCAAGCCCGTGGTAGATGATTTTCTTGGTAGTACTGCAGCAGTCAGGTTGGGTGGTGCCACCAGCAGATAAGTGCTGAAGAACGTACTTATATAAGCAAGGGTGTAGCTTCCAAATTATGAAACAGCGGTCTAATTTGTTGTGAAAATACTAAAGGCATCAAAGGAAAAACATTATAATACTCTTATCTGTGGTGTTTCAGAGCTTATAATGCTCCCTCTCAACCTGACTCATCTTCTACTTCAGTCAGTCATTTCTTATGTTTCCCAGAATGCCTTTCCAAAAGCCACAGAGGACAGGCTTGAACGGTTTGCATTCAGCACTTAGCATGTAGGGGGGAGAGGAATAGCAGTGCATATTGGAGTGCACACCTTGCTCAAAACCCAATATATCACGCGGCTGCACTGCATTACAGCTGCTAGCGAGTGTTGGTATCTACACTTATTTGTCCCTGTTACAGTGTGAAAGTATTTTAGGGATTTTTCCTTTAAAAGGAGTTTTAAACTTTGTGACACACTATTTTAAAGTGACATACTATACTACAATATATGAAAAATTCATTCCTCTCCTAATATTGAGAGGTCACGTCTCCTGTCTCTCCCTAGATCTACACTATTGTATATACAAGCAATATAATCTCAGGGAAGCTATTGAACTACAGAACAAGATAGGACTACAACACTTCTTTCAGTCAGTCAGTTGACATTTAATATCACAAGCTTTGTGGTGTTGAATGTGCCAAAAAAAATTCAGTGCTTGATACTGCGGTTGATAGGAGTACTAATAATAACTTCCTGGAAGCAGTACAAACTATTAAGCATTTGATTAAACTTGGCTCAGAAACGCATCTGTGTGTGCTTCATTCACATGTTAGACGAGGTATGAAACATTATTGTTCTTTTTGGGTAAATTTTTGCATTGCAGCAGCAAAAGCAATAGGGTACAATAGGGCAAAGGAAATAGAATACAAGCGCATAACTTGATTATAACAATAAGTTATAAAGGTATTGGGAAATAAAGCAAAAATCTGTTCACCTGTGGAGTTAGGGATGGGAATCGAGAACCAGTTCCAGTTGAGAACCGATTCCAAATTGTCTGATCCATCGGAATCATATACCACTGAGCTTATCATTTCCCTTTATTGATGCCAGCATGTTTTTTCTGACAGTTGCTCATTATATCCTTTTAAGAAAAGGAGCATTGTAATTTATTTTAACATGTTCAGATACTATTAGGCAGACATGGTGGTCACACCTTGAGATTGTGTGTAGTTGCTGGTCTTGCCGTAGCCTACACTGAAGGCACTGACTTGTACTTTCTACACTGTGATCAGATTCAGAGATGATAACGCAGTTATGTTGAGGCTGAAAACGTGTAGGCCTACCTTTTTCCACACAGAAAATTGATCAGGAATCAATAAGGCAATCAATAAAGAATCTGACCGATAAGCAGAATTGATAATGGCGCTGGTATCGATAAAATCTTACCAATTCCTATCCCTCTGTGGGGTTATGTAAGCATGTGTTGCTTAGTTTAGCGCTACCACCAAGTGCAGCTTATTGGCAGCCGCTTGATTCGATATGTTGCCCCTCTGCCTACAGGAGCAGCTGAAGCCGTCAGGATGCAGAGCACAACAAACTACCTGTGGCTCATATCAGACCTGCTAGGCCAGGGGGCCACAGCTAATGTCTACCGCGGAAGACACAAGGTAAGCATGCTGACGGCAGTCTCACCCAGAGCAGCTGGCCAAGGTGTTACAGGGTCACAGGTCACTGAGAGGCTGCAGCTGCAGAGACACAGGCAGTATAAAATCCAAGAGATGCTGCTATGTTTTTGAGCATGTGTTGTCGGCTCTTCAGGATGTGGGAAACCACACAGTCAAACCCTGGCCTCACTGCAAACGATTTCTCAACTGTGGTGGGCGGTGCCACAAGCTCCGATTGTATCTGTCTGCTGGCCTTCAGCTGTACAGTTCATCTTCATAATGCTGCATCATTTTGACTAGTGCAGCGCCCATTCAAAATGTGGCATTCGGAAGGTGCAGATCACTTGGCCTGTGATATTGCTGCTTGCAGCTTTCTGGAGGCTGCAGTGTGCGTTGATCAGTCTCTTTTGTTACTTCTGGAGTTCACTGCTCTGCTCTGATAATGTTAGTCTGTGGGGGGATGGCGCAGAAGTGTGCATGTACTTCATGTTCATCTCATGAAGCTATATCACAGTGCTCACAACCGCTGCCTTTTTTGAAGATGAAATACAAAACTGTGAGTGTGTGCACGCTGAAGACTGTCGGGGGGTTAAGTTCCACCTTTTCGTTCCAGCAATAACAACAACAATAACCAACATTTAGAAAAGCGATTTTTGCAGCTTTCTTGAGAACAACCCATCCAAACAGCTTCAAACCCAACACTGCACTTCCTTGGGGTCTCAGCAATACAGCCGCCAAGTGTGAAGTTGAGAAAAAAATCAAAGGACAGACATACATACAGACAGACAGAGATTCCTCCATTTATAGTTAGATTAGATGAGTTAACAGCCACTGAGCCAGTGCTAATTAGTTGCCAGAGCTCACGATTGATTAGTGGGTGCACCTTTTTAAGCATAATTTTTGAGACCTTTATTCCTGAAGTCTATTATGATAGAAGCTGTAGAGAACTGGACAGTTTTGAATGTCTGAAATCAACTTCTTGTCCATTTTTATCAGTTCAGGTTGAGCTCTTTGAGGTGCATATCTGGGAACCTAGGAAACGCAAGCATGCAAATAGCCATTCCAGGAGCTAGTACTGATAGTAGTTGCTGTCTTTATATGGTTTAAGTGATAAGTTTCGACCTTTTTTTCTGCCTTAAAAAATGTGCCAAAAGAGCAGGAATCACATCAGAGAGGGAATGTCTGGAGCTATTCAAACTATATAGTATGAGCAGAACTGAGACTTTACTTAGCCAGTCTTCACGGTCCAAGCCAGCAGCTTTCATACACACACAGAAGAAACCAATATTGTCTTGCAAGACCATATTCCAGAGTGCTGTTTGTCCTGTGAATGTCTGCAGCTGGCCACAGAAACAAGTAGTGGTAGCAGCAGTGCTCTGCAGTAACAATCATATTCACTTTCAAGTGTTAAGTTTCAAAATGTACTCCTGATAGTCCAATTTTTAATGCATTTATGCTGTGAATTCCTTTATTTGAATTCAGTAGGTCAACATGAGCATGACGGATTTGTATTTTTGCAGTTCAGATACAGTATGTGATAGCATTAATCTCTTTCCATAGTTTGACATCTTTGCATACACCACATACAGACAAACCAGGGTAATGACCTGAAGTCAGTTTGCAGCAGTCTGAGTCTTGTAGATGTAGTCTACAAGTACATAGTATATACACCACTGGTGTTGCTGATGTGCCAGCAAAAATAGGGAACTCTGAGACAGGTGGATGTTTGAAAATGTTGATGAGATTGCAGAGTGACACACCAGAAATGCCTAAGGACTTGAATGACAGTGGCATGTGGGGCTGCGCGGTCTCACTGGGTCAGGTAGTTAGAGGCCAGTTCTCAGAAGCTCAGATGAAGTGGTGGGAATCCCCTAGAAGCACTCTGGCACTCCCGCATGGAGTCATCCATGACTGCTTAGTACTATATCATCAGTGACATGCTGCTTTTCATATATTTGAACTTTCCACTAAACACAAAGCAGCAGGTAACAATGGTGTGACAAGTCAAGTCAGTTTTATTTATATAGCGCCAAATCATATATAGCGCCAAGTTATTTCAAGGCACTTTTAATATTGAGCAGGTATAGACCTTACTCTTTACAATATTGTGTGTGGCCACTACAGTTTGAATGATTTTGAAGGCCAATACTGATAGATTTGTATTGAAGTAGCCGATAGCCAATATTTGTTCTGATATTCAATCATTTTAAATTGGGCCATTTTCTGGAATATTGTACAAGTATGATCCCCAGAATTTTGTTCTTGTCAGGATGGAAAAGCCTCTGAAACATCATTTAGATCATCCTGGGACACCAAAACTCTCCACTGAAACCCAGACTAATGAAATTCTTTGTGTTAGCAGCTCCATAAGAGTGGGTGACTCCTCCCCCCACCCATTCCCAACAGGCTTCTCTGCAAAGAAAGGACTTCAGATCTTTACAGTTTCATGTTTTCTACACCCAATGATGACAACAGAAAACATTGCAATGAAAAATTACATATTTTAGTTTACCATCCCTTTAAGATCTAGCAAATATCACATTGAGTTGACTGTTTTGTACTTTGCAAGAAAAAAAAATGCACAAAACACAAGATAGTATAAATGTATTTGCAGCCACCATGGATTTGAGTATTTTAGAAGAGGCTGTACGATAGTAGGTGTAAGGGCTGGACAGCAGCAGCAGAGTGAAATTGTCCATCGTGGGGCATTAGAGCTGGTGATGAAAGCTATCACCATATCAAGCAAACTTGTGTTATAAATATTACTATTTTTTTTAGTCCAGTCCATGTATGTTGCACATCATACCCTCTCTCCCCTAGGTTTTTTGTAAATATACATACATCTCATTTTCATAAATGACACAGAGCGTCCCTCGAGATGCTGTTGATTCAGCTTGTTGACCCAAGTTTATTTCTTGTGTTAGCACTATAAGATAATCTGATTGGAACAGAAAGAGACAAATCAGAATATCACTTTAAAACGCAGGTATCAGCCCCTCTGACTCAAAGAGCAGGGGTCGTTTTGTACCAGTGAGAAAGAGAGTAACCAGTGGGCATGCCAAAATACAAAAAATAGTACTTTATCACAAAATAAGCTCTGGAATGCACTGAACATCACAAATCAATATCTAACAGTGTTCCATCCAAGGGATGATTTTTCCCTCGGATGGAGTGAAATCCATACTGCTCCCGGAGCTCTGCATCCATAGAAAGCTGGACTCAACAACGCTAGATGTTTTTTCCACTCTCATCCCTTAAGTACACATATATAGAGTATATTCAGTATAAAGCACCACAGACTGGCTGATTTGCTAAACATCACCATGCTTTGTGCAGTTTACTGGCATCATCTTACTGGATTTCTGGGTGTTAAAGTTCAAATTCTTCAAATAGGTAGCTCTAGCTGCTTTTTAGAACTGCCAACATGCGAAGTTGGCTGTCGTTCACTGTTAAAGAGGCAGGTCTTGAAACAGAATAAGAAATATCACAAAAAAGGACAAGGCTCCTGCAGAGGTATATGTTGTGAAACTGTCTTCTCTTTTTGGAAACCTGTTTGATTCCATGGATCACCAAGCAGAGCAATGATTTCGATATGTTTGTTTTATTCCTCTTTCCACATACCGCAGATTAGACACCATCCGTAATTTCTTTTGTTCATCCAAAAGATTGAAACCCCCATGCTCCCTTTTGGCTATGATCTCCCGTCTGTAGGGGAATTTCCCACAGCTTTAGTCTTGCATTTGAAGTGTGAGGATGGGTCTGAACCTGATCTAATGTTTTTATTTTGTCTGCATGGATTTCAGCATGAAACATCGCATGTTTAGTTATGACATGTTGGATTTGACGGCCTCTTTCAAAGTCATAAAATGGTACAGGGTACTTGCAGAGGCTTGAGACGTCTGGAACAATATGGAAAATTAAATTCATTTTATCGTTTTCAGGCTTGGAAAAGTTTTGCAATGACTTGAAAAGTCTGGAAAAGAATAAAAATACCTTTCAGCTTAGGTTTTAATTCTGTATTCCATGATAGAAAACAGGGGACCTCTACGCAGTGAAAGTCTTTAACAACCTGAGTTTCCTGAGGCCTCTGGATGTCCAGATGAGAGAGTTTGAGGTTCTGAAGAAGCTCAACCACAAGAACATTGTCAAGCTCTTTGCCGTGGAGGAAGAGGTCAGTAGTTCACTGTTATGTGAAGGTAAACCGCCTATATGTGCCCATATGTGGTGAAAAATTACTAACTTTACCTTTAATTTATAATGTTCCCTTTGTTCATGTCAGCCTTTGAAGACTGTCTAATAATCTTTGCAACTGGTTCAGTTCTGATGGGTAGCATTCGGGGGTTAGCGCAGCATAAAGACTGGAAGTCTACAAGAGTCATTATCCTAGCTCCATCAAAGGGAAAAAACAAACCTTACAGCAACTTCAAAGCTGTCTTATTTACACAATGTATCGTGGATTTTTGGAAAAAATGAGAGTCAATAGATGGTTTGAACAGTAACTCCTGAACATATATGTTCAGTGGTTATAGTTCCTACCACCTAACTTTTCCCAAAGTAACTCTCGTTTTTAAAAAAAATTTCCAAAACATGTATTTTAAATACATGATACATTGTGTAAATAAGACCGCTTTGGAGTTGCTGTAAGGTTTATTTTGTTCTCTTTGACGGAGCTAGGCTAATGACTCTTGTAGACTTCAAGTCTTTATGCTAAGCTAACACTAGTGGACGTACAGAGATGAAAGTGGTATCCAACATCTTGTCTCAGTCTGGGTA
>OMLF01008357.1:31141-43069 GCA_900302615.1 Holocentrus rufus | reverse complement strand
AGCCTACAGCAACAATGACATCAAAGAAGAGACATTGTTATAGATCGTTAAAACTCAGTTATAACATATGAATAATGCTATGCTACTAGACGGGTGGAGCTGGGGTGGTGGTGGGTTTGTGAAGCGAGTATGGCAAGAAGCTGCTTCTTCAGATGGCAAGTTTAAATAAGACTGCGGTTTGACAGTCAAGCAATCGTCTGACAGGGTGAAGTCAGGTGACAGTCAGGTGTTGACAGGTAACCAGGCAATTTGGCGGGCTAGAAACAGCTGATCTACCGCTGATCAGATAGCTTGACATCGTGACCTGTCAGAACCTACGCAGAGCTTAATTTTCCCACACTTGAAAGAGGAAGAACTTGACCCAACTCAGGATTTCACTCATTCTTCAGTTTATTTGTTCAGTCACAAGAAAGGTGAAAAACCTTCAAACACAAAGGAGGAAAATCAATGTGAATAAAATTCTGCATTTTCAGTCAAATAAGGTAACTACATTTAAACACATTTTCAGGTAAGTGCATTTAATTAGGTAAAGGTAAGCATATTTTAACCATAAATGAACTCTAATTTCAATAAATCAACCCAGGTAAGTAATGTAAAAATTAGTATAATGACTTCTTCGAAGAGGTCTGGGTGCGTACCTCCAATGGTCTTGCCAAGCGGGCCATCCCAGAGCACCAGATCACTGACGGAATGAACTTTCTGATGTACCAGCTGGCCTTCTTTGTGGCTGATCAGAAGTTGTATTTCTCTGGGTCTTGCAAGGTCTTTGAACATGTCTGTGAACTTCTTCAAGCCCCTCTTGGAGTTCTGACACATATCTTGAGGAGGTAGCGTTTAGTTGCAACAGACACCTTCATCCCTCCAATGCCATAAACCACCAGTGTCACATTTACACTCCTAAGGTTCAACTTGCTTGCAGCTATGTGTTATATAGTTAGTGTCTGATGCCAGGTCAATGAGGGTCCCGGTTCTTTGGCCATCATTGGCAGTGATGTTAAGGAGCATCAGGATCACTGGGTACTCGTTTAAGCCGTTTTCCTCCAGAAGGCCTTTTTTAGCTGCAGTGGAGTTGTATGCCCTGGATGTGACGTTGCAGAAGGTGTCTCGACACTGCTGCGCCAGCTCAGGTGGAAGTTTGGAGAGGAACTCTTCTTGGACTTCGGTGTATCTTTTGCCCTCAGCTTTTCCTGGACCAGATTTGGGTGTTCTTTGGGACTGGGGTCTGGCAACTGGACAGAGAAGATAGTGGTGTTGGTCTTTGCACTCTGGATTCCCACACATGTAAGTAGTGTTTCTGCCGTAGTCGCTGTTGTGGACTTTGAGGCATCTCTTGCAGGCACCGAGCTGTTGTACTGCGTCCCTCTTCTCATGGCCTTAGGTTGGTCCGAAACCTTATGCAGAAAAACAGTTTCTTTCTGTGCTTTGGGTCACCACAAATGATGCAGCCCATTTCACTGCTGGACTTGGTTGTCTTTGTTCTGCCATACTTTAGAAACTTGGTCTTCTCCTTGGCAGGTTCAATGACATCTCTCAGCTGATCTAGTTGCTCATATATGGATTCTTGTGACTTCAGGAACGTGATGAGCTTGTCGAAGCGGTTCTGTTGGTTAACAGTGTTGCCTTCGTCAGCAGCATAGGTGAGCCAGTCTTTTCTCAGAGTTTCTGGGAGCTTGCCCTCGATGGATTTAGTCACTAGTGGGTTCTTTATGGTGTCTGCATTCCCCAGTTCATTTAAATTATAGAGGGCCTTTTCCACAGTTTGGATGAGCTCTATGATTCTTCTTGGATGGCCGCTCCTGACTGCTGGAGTTGCTTGTAGCTCTTCGATGATTTCGAGGGCGATGGTGGCATCAGTTTCCAAGGACTCTGAAGATCTCGTCTGATGAGCTGTAGGATGACAGGCATAGATCTCTGGCCACTTTCTCATCAAGGCTATCAAGCAGCTGGAATTTCTTCGCCTCTTTGAAGCCGGTCAGTTCACCTTGCTTCTGCAGAGCCTCCCATTCTTTGCTCCATCTGTAGTAATCCTGCTGGTTGCTGGCAAACTTTGGTAGGGCTCTGGCTTTTAGCTTTATCGCTGCCACTGGGGCTAATCTGCAGACTTGCTGCTTTGATGAGGGCCGCCTTCCTTGACGCCAGCTCGGGAAGGTGCAATTCGAGCTCTCTTATACACCAATCAAAGTCTTTTTCCTCGGCAGGCGGGACCCAACGGCTCCAGTTCGGGTGCGCTTCTTTCGCCTTGTGCAACTTTTCCATATGAGTCAGCAAAAACTCATATGCCTCCTGAGTTGCGTCTGGCTGAGTGAAGGAGACTTTCTTGCATTCGGCCTCTGCAACTTGTAGACCCAGGAACAGTTCTTTTTCTCCATATGTGGCCCAGAGTGTCGCTTGGATTAGGAGATTAACTTCTTTAGTCTTTTGCTCACACTCTTTCGCAGTCTTCTCTATGTCGGCTCTCTGTAGGTCACTCAACACAGTGCGCATGGACGGAGCAGCACGGTCGCCATCCCACCTCCAGGCAGATCGCCACAACAACCAACCTTTCTACAATATCCTGTGCAAGTCTGTGAATCCATTTGTAAGCTATGCATCTTTTTGTGTAGGCCACTCCCATTGCCACACCCCCTTTTAGCCAATTGGCATGAACATGAACACACACACCTTCACAAACACACCCTTGACCTCCATACCAAATTTCAGACTCCTAGCATGAAAACTGTGGCCGCCAAAGGGGAAATTTTGTGGACCAACCGACTGACCAATGGAGCGACCTATAGAGCTGCTGGCCACAGATAATAAGAATGAGGGTCATTTTAGGAGAAGTTAGATGGTTCGAACTATAGATGGTGGAAACTACAACCCCTGAACATATGTGTTCAACAGTTATAGTTCCTACCGTCTAACTCCTCCTGAAACGAATCCAAGACGTGTATTTCATTTCCGTGTAACACACATAATACATTGTGTAAATAAGACCTGCCGTAAAGTTTATCTGTTTCACTCTGACGGAGCTAGGCTAAAGACTCCTGTAGACTTCAAATCTTTATGCTATGCTAACAGGAAATGCTAACCATCTGAACCAAACGTATGCACAGAAGTGAAAATGGTATCAAACATCTTGTCTCAGATGGGTAAGTTAGAAAACGGGCATTTTAAAACGTTGGAGTATTCCTTTACCAGGCACATTGCAATGTATGATATGTTCAGGTAGAGAACTGAGCAGATTGAGGCACACTTAACCGCAGCTATATGGGGTGAGGACGCAGAGAATAAATGAGCTCAAAGCCCAGTAAGAGTGATCTGCATAGGTCCTCTCTCATTCCCTCACAGCACAACAACAAACATTTGAGTGTTTGCTGAGAAAACAGTGGATTTTAGGACAACATAAAAGTCCTTTACATATGAGGAAATAGTACAGAAGTACATGGATGCTGTGTCAGAAACACTTCTAGATGGAAAAGAAAGACATGAACTGAGAGAGTGTTGATGAATCAACTGATATTTGCGACAATGCCCAGCTTTTGGTGTACGTCACATTTTACGATGCAGAGAGGAAGGATTTCTGTGAGGAAATCTTAAGTGTCACAGCACTTAGGACACACACCAGAGGAGAATAAATATACCTGGCCATAAAGGATCAACCTGAAAGCTGTTGTGTCCATCACCATTGATGGAGCTCCCTCCATGAAAGAAAAAGAAAAAGGAGTGACTCGAAAGAGAGGACAACCCAGATCTCCCCTCCTCACTGTATTATGTAAAAGTCTGCCCTGTGTTCCACTCTTTCAGAAGTGTGCAGAGGTTATGAATACAGTGATGAAGCTTATCAACTTTCTCAAAGCATCCTCATCCCATCACCGCCTGCTTCAAGAATTCCTGACATAAGTTGATGCAAATTTAAATGACCCACTGCTGCACTGCTGCACTGCAACGTGAGATGGCAGGGTGCTAGTGCGCTTTTAGGCAATTGGAAATGAAATAAAAATGTTCTTGGCACAACAGAAGAATCCAGGCCAGGCAGTTTGATCAGTTTTTGGAATATGAGGGAAAAATGGATATTGTGGGCTTCCTTGTTGACATGACATCATTCCTAACTGACTTCAACTTAAAATTACATGGCAAGAACAAGTCATTTGGTAATAGCTTTTCAGGCTTTCCAGAGGAAGTTGGACATTTTCAAAGTGGGTCTCCAAGAGAACTGTACATATTTTACAGTAATGAAACAAATTCAAGATGACTTAAGCGATCATCAACTTCAGCCTTGGAGAGCAGCTCTTCCTTTTCATACATAATCCTATTTCATGTCATAAATGGCACTACATTTTTACTAAAGGTTAAACAGATGGACAAGTGGGCAGATTCTGGATCTCTACAGATGGAACTTATTGATTTGTCTGTGAAGGTTCTCATTCATCCAGGTCATGGTACTTCTTAAGTGCTATACAAATGCAACTGGACTTGCTTGAGGTTTTGGAAGACATTTAGCCTTTGAGCCAAAAGGCTTCTTTAGTTCTGAACTGAAAAAGTATAGACTATACCTGAGACTGTTTCCCTGGACTTACCACATACAGCTGTGAATCGGCATTCTCAACAGTTAATTTTATTAAAACTAAGTACTGTTCAAGAATGTGCAATGAATATTTATATGCCTGTCTAAGAATTGCACTGACTTCATTCCTCCCAAGGTTCAGAACGCTAGCAGGGTAGGCTAAAGCCAGTTTCTCCTACTGAATTGGGGTAGTAGATTCAATGCCTGTGAATTAACTTATGAATGTGATTTGTGATGTATATTTTCTTTTTTAAGCTAAGAAGTTTGTGCTTCCATCTTTGAATCATTGTTAAATTCAGTTTAGCCTAAAAGAGCACTTCATTCAGTTTTTCTTTAAGGATGTAAAAATGCAGTTATAATGCAAATTTAGAGATGAAGGCTTTATTCCACTTTTTTCATTTATCATGTATTTGTCCAACAAAGGCAATGTGTTTTAGCCTGTTTGAGTTTATGAATGATTTTTTATCTTTACCACAGCAACCTGGAGGGCAGAGCAGTGTTCAAAATCAGATACATTTTGTTAAGGAACATGTTACTGCAAAACCAATCTTTAGCAGTGTTGGGTAAAGTTATGTAAGTAAGTAATTTGTTAAGTTACAAAGTTACTGCCATTAAAAACTAATTAGTTACATTACTGGATTACCTGCTGAGAAAGGTAATGCATTAGATTACTTATAGATTACTTTTGCATTGCGTTAAAACCCCTTTTCAGTTCCTGTGCAAATTATCCAATGAACCTTTTAATGTACTGACTCGGCCATCATTGCATAGCCTAATGTGTGGCCCATAATCATTATTTCTGCAGGCTAATAACAGGAATGACATGCACAATATCCCCTTACAGCTCTTTATTAACAATTGCTTCATAACAATTAAACACAAAATCAAGAGTGTACCGGTCCGGAGCTCAGTGCAGGCTAGAGCAACACACTGACTAAAACATGTTGAGAACTAGAAAAATATGTTTGTGCAATTCAACTGCAAAGAAACAAAGCGGAACGATTTCAGGTACATCCATTAAGTAAACAAAACAGAGGTAGTGACAAGTGACACCGCTGCGCAGCCTTTTGGCTTCTAACAATCTGACAGCAAGCTGCACAGATTCAGAGGTACGATATGAAAAAAAAAAAATACACGGGTACGGGCTTGTAGTAGCCAACAGTGGCCTACATAATTCAATGTGCAACTAATAACCACCAAACTGGGTCAATTTTAAGGCTTACAAAAATAATAATAACAAAAATACAGGCTTATGCACGCAGGCTTACGCACCAGCTGTAGAGAAGTAGCAGGAAATACACACTTTTAATTTTCTTTTTTTAATTGTAGCAACAAAAAGAGGACGAACATCACTTTTAAAGTAAAAAAGTAACGCGAGACTCATTTGAAAACGTAACTCAAATAGGGACTACTAGAACTGCAAACTAACGCGTTAGGCTACTCATTACCCGGAAATAATACTCTAAATACTCCAACGCATCACTTTATAACGCATTACCCCCAACACTGGTCACCACCAAAACCAGTGCGATGTATGCACTTAATTCTAAAGCCCTACCCTAACTGATTTGAATACCACAGAGTGCATTGCAATTTAAAGAATATTTGTCATTCAGATTTAAATAATCAACTGCTGGCAAGGATTTTTAAGGCCTTCCAAGGTCATGGAAGCTGTGTGGAGAGGCTCTGTGTTGAGGGTGCCTTTTCTATTTTATGGGTTCATTAGGTAGCAACTAACATTTGCTCAGGTGGAAACCACAGTCTCCAGGAGGGGGTCACTATGGAATTACAGATAAACGTGTTATATTTTTAATTGACATTTCAGGCACAAAGTCTTTGGAATGTTGGCTGGATCGGTGATCTCCCCGTGATAATGCAATCAGATGTGACAAGACAACACTTTGTTCTTCTGAAATGTGTTTTGCCTTCCTAGCATCTTTGTTAAATTAAAGGAACACAAAGATGACAAAACGACAAGCTACAAAAACCAAATTTGGCTACCTTGTTGATCTACATACAGTAGATCCACAATACAGTTCCCATGTTTGCACTTCTTCAGTGATCCAACAGCGAAGGGGGAAAAAAAAACACTGGAAGCACCATGAGAGCCATAGCAGCATCTGGAATCCTGATGAAGCAGCGTTCTCTAAATAGGTCATCCTACAAGTCACACTAACATAGACTTTTGTCAGCAAAACCATACAGCATCTACGCATTTGCCTCAAAAACATGTTTTAAAATAGAAGTGATGAGAGTAAGCTTTGTATGAATCCCATGGCCTTCACACCTCCGGCTGTTGTCTGCACCCAAGAAATCATGTACTGAGTTTATATTGATAAGTTTTCATCATTCTAAGTCAAGATTGCAGAAATTGTACTACACCACAATTAATTTCTGACCATGTAGACAAGTTCTCCCAGCATGGCAAGCATTAGCCTCTCTCCATATCAAGTAGATGAAAAGAAACACTGCATGTGCGATAGATGGCTTGTACACTTTAAGACAGAGAGGGAAAAGAGAGAGGGGATTTTACTGCTGTCATCTGTCTCATCTAATAGTGTTTACATACATTTCTAAACTCCACCGAGCTATTTAAATTGTGATTTTTTGAGCACCGAGACCCTGCTCCACGATTCAGCCAAGCTGCATCGTGATAACAGCTTGCATTCTTAAAGTAGATCATTACACATCGCTTTCCCATTTAGACTGACCCAATTTTGTTGTCTGTCAGAGTTGACAATTGGTCTAAACAATGATCACAAACTGTTTCTGAAGCGAAGCAATTTTCGTACAAAACAACAGCCATTCCATTTCAGGGAGATGAAAAGAATGAGCAGAGTGCTTTGTGCTTCTCCGGGTGTGGACAGCTTAACATTTCTGGACCATGCTGAGGCACCATGACAGTGACAGACAATACTCAGAGCATCATCTTTGGAAGCAACACACAACAGACAGGAACTCAGTCTTTCTTTCTATTGTGGGTGGGCGGTTAAGGTTGGGGGTCTTTTCCCTTGTGGCATTTTCATATAATTTCATTTCTATTTCTCTCTATAGCTGAATAACATAGCACAATGGCGATTTAACCTATAACAAGTTCATGGAAACTTTCACAGTGAATGTAGAAAATATCAAGTGAATCTAGGGAAAAAAACAAAAAAGCCTTATTGATTTGCCCAATGAAATCTCTACCAATCAGAAAGGAGCAGATGCAGATAAAAAGAAGCAGACTAGTTAGAGAAAGCTATGAAAGCTGTCACGCAGCTGAGATGTGGATTGTGCAGAAGGGGCTGTGATTCAGTATCAGGAAGATGTCCCTAATATTTTGACAATAAGTGTACAGTTTTGATGATCCATCCTGGAAAAAACCTCTTCAACAAATCTCTCAACAAACAGAAGAAAAACAGGGTATTTTGGATGAGCAGCAATAGCCACCATGACTGAACAGACAAAGAAAAGAGCGCCACCTACAGAAACTAAAATTCCATCAACAGAAAATCCAAGTCCTGCCCACACTGTTTGATTGACAGGTGATCTCTGGGAAGTGAAGGGCAGAAACACCACAGAACGCTGAACGCTTAGCACCCAAAAAAAAAATCTCATGGATGACCACTTTAAATAAAGCTTGTAAATAGTCTACATGGGAGCTGTAGCCTAGGAGAAATAGCAGTGTCAGTAACAGAGTAGCAAATTATTATTGTTGATGCTTATATGGGATAGATTTACACATATTTTCTTTGTGGATTGTATTATTGATCAGGTAAATGCCTGTAGATGCTATCTGTCACTGCATCATATTACCCTCTGTCTACACATTTGCCTTATTACATTGCTGATAATATGCTGAATGAAAACTGAGGACAATTTCACAGAAAATTTTGTAGCACTGCCATTTCATTAGTGGTTATTTGTAACAGGAGATAATAGCCGAGAGAATAGAAGCAATTCACTTATTCACTGATCGTCAGTGTCTTATTGTGAGAGATCTGTATCTTAGATTGCGGCTTGATCTGCATTTTTTTCCCATCAAAACTATTGGCTGTTAAATAGTTGTTCTGTCTTACATGGATCAAAGTTAAATAGCCTACTTATCAAATTAATACTTGGTTGTCACACTTATTGAAGCGAGAGGGAAAAAATCCATTTGTTACGGGAGACAATTCAGTTCTTCCGGAAATGTGGCAATATTTTAAAATGATATGCAGCACCACTGAAACTCATCCAAGGTTAAATGCCCACAGACGCATTGCCTGTTTGTCTTGAGTCAACTGCAGACAAAAGAGAAGACAAAATAGAGCTGCTAATGGGGAAATAACAAAAAACACAGCAACATGACAAAGGGGATCAGGGCTCATTCCAGTCCTTTGGGGAGGGATGGGAAGGATTCCACTCTCTTCAGCAAATGCAGTGATCAGAAATGGACTATGCACAAACACCAAGGCTTACACCATAATTCATGATATTAGGGAAGTTCCACTAAGTTTGTCCAGAAATGCATGTTCTGTTAAAGGACTATTTTTGGGCAAAATACCCTTTTTCCGACTTACCCAGACTGAGATGAGAAGATGTTCGATACTATTTTCACTTCTGTATGTCTACTGGTTCAGTTCCTATAAGTTTCTTTTTGTGCTAGCTTAGCAGTAAGACTTGAGGTCTACAGGAGTCATTAGCCTAGCTCCATCAAAATGAAAAAAAATAAACATTCTAGCAAGTCCAAAGCTGTCTTATTTACACAATGTATTATGTGTATATGACATATATGTCTTGGAATTTGTTTTAAAAAACAAGAGTTGTCTTAGAAGTTAGATGGTAGGAACTACCGACAGCTTCAGACTTGCTGTAAGGTTTAATTTTTCACTTTGATGGAGCTAGGCTATGACTCCTGTAGACTACAAGTCTTTATGGTGAGCTAACATGAAATGCTACCTATAGGAATTGACCCAGTGGATGTACAGAGGTGAAAATTATATCCAACATCTTTTCTCGGTCTGGGTAAGTCAGAAAAAGGGGATTTTTGCCCAAAACATTGTAGTATTCCTTTAGTAGACTGAGTGGCTGGATTATTTGTAGTTAGATATTGAGAATTTAGGGTTGAAAACCACACAATACAGAGAATCATAATGTCAGAGCTACATATGTGTCAACTAAGTATGCCAATATAAGATATGCCTAAGGTAAGCTTGGCCTAAATGAGTCTTGAATTAGTCATGAACGTGGAAGGCCACAGTTTTTTTTTTCCAGATAATTTATTTGGAAACCATTATCTGAAAAAAGGGGAGAATTCAGAGACAAGCTGATAGTAGAATCACCTGAGTCGAGTAATTTCATTTTAAGTAATTTGTGATATTGGTCAAACAATAATATTTTGACATTCGACATTAGTTGCTCCACTTTGTCCCCTGATATTTAGTCCATGTAAGCAGATTGGAAGTTTTAGTGGCAAATAGATATTAGAGGCAGGGATTTCACTATAGTTTAGTGTTCAGTGAATGGACAGCCCTGGTGTGCGAGTGTGTATGTGTGTGTGTGTGTGTGTATATATATATATATATATATATATATATTTATATTTATATGTGTGTGTGTGTGTGTGTGTGTGTTTGCAAGCAGACACCCCATGCATATGCTCGCACTCCCATACTGTGACTTAAAGCCGAAAAAAGCAACACCCCTGCTTCCTTGCTACAGTCGCCTCTCTCCTTGTGCCTTCGTTCTCCCCTTCATCCTCCCTCTCCTGTCAGAATGAGTGTAGGGCTCCTTGCTCTCCCTCTTCCACCCAGATGTTAGCTGACAGGAGGCGGCGGCGTGTCTGTCATCAGTCGGGACAAGTGACAGCCACGTCGGCGGCCTGTCACAGCTGTTGTTTCTCAGGTCACTGAGGGTGTCGCCGTCAAGCCTCCGCGCCCAGCCGACCACCACGGCACGGCAGGCCGAATGCAGAGGAGGCAAGCTCCTCGAGGAGATGTGTACGACTAAGGCGACCCTGGAGGAAGGACGGAGGATGCAGATGTAGCTGTGCTTACGTGAGGGGGAGTGACATTTAAAGGAACAGTTCACCCCAAAATGAAAACGCTGTCATTGTTGACTCACCCCGTTGTCAGACAGAACTCCGTAGAAGTTTGAACCACTACCAAAACACACAGGGTTCTACTTGTACAAACATTTGAGGCAGAGATGCTTTGGAGGCGGAAATAATCTCATTGGCTGAGTGAAATGGGTTGGGCCAAAGAGCCGCAGTTTTTCAAATGCAAAAATTAAAACTAGTCTTGCTTTGACATTTTGTCAGCTATTCAGAGTTGCAGTGAGTGAGTTTGTCATAGTTCACAGAATAGCCACATCTAATCTAGTATAATCTCAATATGTTTCACTCAGAGGATCTCTGTGTAGCACTCTGCAGATCCATAACAGATGAAGTGCTACATGGTGTTACATGCAGTAAACAAGAGAGTGAGGACCTCCACTTGCATGATAAACACAGGCAAACACTCACGGGCATGATAAGTTATGCATGCTTGCGTCACTGAGATAATCGGGTAGGCTTCAAAGTACATGGGGCACCTATGTACAAATTTATGAGCACCAGCACACATGTGCATGCTGCCCACCCACTCGCTGATGTCACTTTGACAGAAGTGTATAAACATATTATACAGTAAGCCACCACACAGCACCCTTCCCAATCCTGCAGGGCTTTGATGAAACCATGGTTCAAAACAGGGTTGCGTCATCTGTCACAAAATGTCATGACTCCTTCTGACTGCAAATGAATCATGTCCCATCTTTGAGCGTCTTATGGAGGGAGATGTCAATATATGGTGCCACTCAAACAGCACCCGTCCCGTGTCAGCTCAACTATTGATAGAGAGCCAAAAATATTATTCTCCTCCTTGGATTGAGCTGTTCTTCCTGATTATATTACAATGAGGCTTCACAACACAACAGTAGCAAGCAGACAATAGAAAGAAAGGTGTATGTTTGCATCGCTGTATAAAATATAGCACTGTCAAGTTCAAAGAACATTAGCACAGCTACTCTGTATTCAGAAAGTTATGCTGTGCTTTGGACTTAAGAAAAAAAAACACAAGGTAGGTAATATGAAAAGCATACAAAAACATAAAGTAAGGCAAAATAATTGGCAAAATAAAAGATAAGTATAACAGAAGTTGTAGTATAATGTGTGTTGGAGTACATACTGTGCAAGTACTGCAATCACTGACTTGATAAGTGTTTTTTTTCTTTATTTAATTGAATACATACACTTTCACATGTATGAATGCTAAATTATTCGCAGAAGCAATTAAGTAAAAAAAATGCAAATGACCTGAAGTGCTATGACCAGAGTGTGATTCCATTTTGTCAGTAACCATCCACTTCCTATGTGAAAG
>OMLF01008357.1:6970-31119 GCA_900302615.1 Holocentrus rufus | reverse complement strand
CATATCTGTACAGTCTGTACGGCTTGAAGTCTGAATTATAGGTTAATGTACTTGCTGAATTTTGGGGTGGACCATGAATAATCAGAAATATGAGGGAAATTTAAGTGCAGGCATAATAATAAGAAAGAACATCATTACAGTATGTGAGGCAGGAGGGCCAGTTAAAGTGAGAGTTAATAGAAAAGCCTGAAAAAATGTCCCAAAAGTCAACTTTGTAGCAAGTGGGAGAAAAACTGTGTGATTTTCCATTTGATGAACATATGTCTCTGAAATTGCGCAGTGGTCTTTGAATGGGGCTCATGGGTTGAAGGCTCATTAACTTTCTCAGTAGATAAAGGAACGTAAAGAAAATTTGAAAGAAGAGAAATAACTATGAAATTGGAGTTTAAAGGTTTTCCCAAGACACCAGGAATAAGCAAATGAGAGATCTGACAGCTAAGCCAGCAGTGTTAACACACACACACACACACACACACACACACACACACACACACATACACAAAAAGTCCATACTAATTAATTCCCAGAGGGGAAACGGACCCATATCCCCTATATGTTGTCAACGTGGTCCCATTTGAGTGCAGGACCAGAGCTTCCTCCCTCGCGCTCTTTGGGAAAAACCCAATCTCCATTTCGATTTCCAGCCAAAGTATGATTTAGTGCACTTGTCCTTCTATTTAAATGCAAAACATGACTCAGTCCAATTCATGTGCTGTATGTGTGCTACAGAAGCACAGGGGGTGTGTGCGTGCAGTCCATAAAACCCTAATCAGGAGAAATGTAAAAGGTAGGAGTGCGTTTGACATGCTGCTTAAAACAATCAGATTATATTGATGTGTTTATTCGCCTCAGACAGGGTTATCATAACTCATCGCTGTCATGCCCACACCCCCATCATGCTTCATCTTCTCGCCCATTTTGCATTGTAGTGTTTTCTACCCCACCTTCTCTGTTGTCCTCCCTCTTTACTCTGGTCCATCCTTCTCCCCTTGTTCCACCCTTCATCCGTCATGCACCCGTTACTGTTCTCTTTGTCTTCCCTATCTCTCCTCACACTACTTCCTCCCTCTCCCTTCCGTTCTGATCACTCTGCTCCCCCCCACCCCCTCTTCATGTCTTCTCTGCCGTTATCCTTTCTTCCCTTGTCGTTTCATCCTCCCCTCCCTCCTCTCAGCAATGAACCAAGGACGTGGCGGGCTGATAGGAGTGTGATGTGCGTTCGCCCGGGCTTCGCGCCACCCAAGTCTCTTCTGTCAGCCTGGTAATAAATGGCCTCTGCTTCCACTGATACATGGCTAATACCTCCAAAAAGTCAAATACATCACATTAACTATCAAGTCGCTGTGTGACGGGTGCGGCAATGGTGTCTATATGTGTGTGTACGTGTGCGGTGGGACTGCTGATTTTATGTGCCGGGCGCTGTCTCCACAGAGTGACATCTGGGTAATGAAGTCATGATGATTTTTCTGGAATTAAAGTGGTCGAAACAGGGGCTTTACTCAACATATATCCGCAATGCCATAACTTCACACAGTTCATCCACCACCTCTGTCAGGACTGTATCTATCAGGTTCAGGTAAGAGAAGCATCTGCTCCATATATGCGTTGCCATGTGGATAGCATCCATGGAAGCGCTTTTACTGGATTGACTGGATTGTAATCGAATAGCACAAAAACACGAGGAACCCAGACGTAAACGCAGTCGAGACACACTGAAGATCCGATTATCCAAACCATGGCTGGAGGTGGTCAGGGATGCATCTGATCACATTAACAAAGTGCAACTGTAATGCACCTCCAGTCCAGGTGGAGCAACAATGTCAGTGGGAAATAAAACTGAACACATGGATCCCACCAGGAAATGCAGGTTTCATGCAGCTTGGATAATAACAAAAGTGGGCTCAAAAATGATTGCCAGGATACTGGTGGTTGAGGAAAAAGCAGGACAAGGTGTGTACAGCCAAATTGAAACTGTAAAAATAACCCAAGAAGAGGTGATGTGCAGCAATCTGCAATTTGTTTGGGGAAGAAAAATCTGTTTTTTAATGTGTATAACGGAGACGACTTTAAAAGTCAGCTGTTTATGTAATGTTGGTATATTGCCTTTATTTGATAGTGGTAGAAGCACTGGAAAGATGGACAAAGGGAGAAGGAAGATATGCAATGCAGCCCCAAGCTAGACTGAACCCAGAATCTTGCCTATATGATATGTGCCTTAGCAAATTCAGCCACCAAGACATACTATGACAAACATGTTACTGTCATGTGTAAAGGGCGTCCATGCCGAACACATGGGTACACAGCTGAAAACCAATGTCCATGTAATTAGAATTTTTTAACTGAACTGAATTATTATCTCTTTGTTTACTCCTTTTGCTGCAGTGCGAAGGATTATGTGTCTTAACACATCTTGCTTTACGCCTGTGGGTCTGGACTGGGACTTGACTTGTAGGCAAACAAAGCTGCTACCCAACCACGGGGTCCTTCCCTTGCACCGCACATACAGAGCAAAAGTGGGAGGCCGGGCCCCCCCGGTGGAGACCTCCTGCATCCCATTTACACCTCCTCTGCCTTCTCATGCTTGAAACACATCAGCAAAGTAAACATGCTTCCCTGGGCCGGGGAGGACTGCAATCCATCTGGCAACCTCAAGCTAAAAGGCGACTTGGGGGCATCCTGCCTCGGATGGATTTACTGCTTGCTACCTGACTTTCCTCTCTTTCTCCCTTTTTATGTTCTACGTAGTCTTTTGTGTCTCTTGTGCTCTCATGATGGGGGTAAATGCCCCGTCAGTCAGTATAAAAAAAAAAAAAACACTTCCAAGCATTATGCTGAGCGGAGAGGTTTTTCCAACTGCAAGTTGTCATGGCAAAGCAAGAAAAAAACAAGCGCACACTAGTTCCCGAAGCAATGCCTTGTCAAAGTTGTTCCCAGATGTTCCATATTTGCAAAATGATGTCTTATTCATAAACATAAAAAACTTACAAATTCTATTGAGTATTTCCTTCATTATCAAATCCTAAGAACCCATAACACAATACTAAGGACAAACTACCTTTAGCTTTCTGGAACGCTCTCAAGAACACTCCATTTATTCAAGATATCCAATTTGATTTGGGGCCAAACTGTAGCACTTTCCTTACCTTAGCTGAAAGAATCACTATGTAACGAAGCAGTGCCTTGAACAAATGCAAGGCAAAGCCCATCAACATTGGAACATCTGTCCCCTCCTTGACCTCTTGCTCTCCACGTTCGTTGACAGGACCAGCGGCTGGTGAGGTCAAGGCTCACCTGCTCAGAAGCGACTGAGATTAACTTTCGTGGAAAATCGTGATGTTGCACATGAGACGTGTGGATGTTTTCAATCAAAATACAGACACCGGACTGGCTTGACTCTTTATAGAACTTGAAAGCACCCTTTGACCTGATCATCAACATCTGCAACCTCCTGCTGATATTTTCACATCATTTTGTGCAAAGAGACTGTGAAAATATTACACATTGTACCTTTAAGTGAGTTTGAATTTGATCTTCAAGACCAGTGTTTGGCGACCCATGACTAATGACTGAAGATTCTCATTCTAAGTGCTTTGTAAAGGCAACTGAACTTGTTAGAGGTTAGAGGTAGAGAAGACGTTTACTCTAACAACTCCAGTTGTCTTTACAAAGCACTTAGAAGACCCATGATTAATAATTTATCACACTGATCAAATATCATCAGTCCAGTTGTCGCTTGTAATTCTCTGAATTTGACTGGGTTTACAAATTTTTTTGCTCTGGGTCTAATGAATTGATACCCCACTTTGGGTTTAACCACTGCTCTTTTCGTTTCACATCAACGTAGTGGGACTTCTATACGTGTCGTGTATGCGTTCCGGTGGCTGCCCAGCCATTAAAAGTGCTAATTGCTGAAGGGGGTGATGGGGGCATTCAGTCATGAATGTCATCCTGACTACCATCACTCACAATTCAATCAAACTTCTCGTGACGCTTCCCCAACCTCACTCCAATCAATCAACACTCCATAATCGCATTATGTTCCGGTAGGCCCTGAGGATCCTACAAATCATGACATGGTCGTTAGGAGACACATGGGCTCTGGTGCACACACGCATATAGCCAATATGTACTGTAGACGTATGCAGGGGTGTCACCAGGGATTTTGAAAAGATATCACATTGGGCCCCACCATTGCACCACCACAGGCCACACCAACCCTGCGCAACTGCTGCAACCACACCTCCAGAACCCAATCGACCCAAATTGACCAAATCAATTCAAAGCTTTAAATAACTCTTCTGTTGTCTAATATTTAATGTATAATATTTAATTGTGCACAATAATTGTGCAGACATGCATACAACATTCTGCATACAGTGGAATTCACTACTTGATGCAAGACTGATACCCTCTATAGGGAATGTGCTAAAGGTCATGTTTAGGCTCTCTGGATGTCTACTTTTGCCAAAAAGAAGAAAAAAAGAAGAAAAAAAAATTGCTTTATTATTACATTGTAAATAAAATATTCTATTTATAATTATAGGTTAATAATTTAATCCTGAAAAAAGTACCTAATGTTCTAATATTTTTTAAGGGCCTCTGTCGGGTCACAGGGTTTTAGAATCATCCTAAACACCCCACCCATACAGGGCCCCTGGATGTATTCATACACTAAAGATAAAAAACTAGATATTTCGTGGTCTCAAACAAATACATGTTTCATTAAAATGATATGATTCCACGAAGATTATGAAACCACCTGTCTGATAGGAAGCTAGGAATAAGATGGGTCAAAGTTCTAATCAGCGTTGGACAATGATTCTTGGAGTTACCTCTGTTAGACATGCAAGGAACAGACCTATCTGGCTAGCAAACTTAATACAATTTATTTTTTTCTAATATAGATAAATTATATTATAATAAGAACATTTTTAATCTTAAAATTATGATTTTCATAACTGTAACTAAGCATGTTGCCCACAGTGCACTGGTCAGTTTGACTATTGAGCATAATGTACCACCATCTGCATGGTGGACAAACAGGGCAGACATTTCTTATCTGGCACACAAAGCTACAAAATAGCAGTTATTTACATATATATAGAAAATGTGCCTTTTCTGTGCTGACCTTTCTATGGACATAAATAGAATTAGTATTATGGTAATTATTCATATTGTTGATTTGTTAATGTTTATTTTTTATGCTGCTCACTGTTGTATGTTATGCACAATGTGGTGGCCTTTGCAAATTGAATTTTCTTTGGAGCAATCAATAGAATTCCTGCACCTTTAATCTTTTTTTATATATATATAATTTACATTTACATATTTAGAATATATGGTCCACATGAATAATTCATGTTGCTTGAAAGTCCCTGTGCTATTTACTGCCACAATGCAAATGTGAACTCAGGTGGCAAGCACTATTCTCCAACACTGGCCAGTGCAGTTAGCTTGTTGATATTCACACAGGCCACTTCAAAGCCGCGGGCACTTGGTCTTTACATCAATTTCGGAACTTGTCTCAGGGCTACAGACAGAACTTCTAACTCCACTCTGTTGTTTAGGAGCAACAACAGATGATCCAGGCTTACGTTAGACAAATTATTCCACTTTACTCCCTCCGTCTCACGGTCAGCTCCCTTTGTCAATATCCCGTTCTCATGCAATTTCTCCTCTTTCTGTCCGTCCTGCTAATTCTCTCATCTCTCTTTGTGTTTCTCTGCTGCCTTCATCAGCTGAGTGCTGCTGGTTGGATTGAGGAGCGACATATGTGACAGGCAGACTATCAGCCTCAATTGAGTATGAAGTATCAACCAACGCTGGTTGATCAAAATCAAGTTTTTTATGACATGTCATTTTGCAGAAGAGGGAATCATGCTCTCATTTTACCTGCGTAGCTTAGCCTCTGGCACATCTCTCTGCCAAAGCACTTCACTGTAAATAAAGTGCCATAAAAAATTATCTACGTAAAAGTCCCCCCCCAAAATCGAACACTCCTGTCTCACAGCCCCAGCTCTTCCACCCAACATCAGATCTACGCCATCAGATCTACACACACACACATGGGCACTGAGGCACTAACATGTCAGCTTAATGAAATTAGACAGCGCAGTTAGTGACGCCGCATTGTCCTTGTTCATTCGTGCCACCATTCCCACCCCAAATGGCCTGTTCACCCCATCCAGAGCTGAGCAACCAGGATATTGCTAATCACTCACAATAGCGGGATTAGCAGGGGAGGACAATGGGGGTCTAAATGTCAGACCCCAGCACCTGCCTAATGCCCCCTCTGTCCGACATCAGTCAATGGGCAGGAGGCGGCTGGCAAATTGCAAAATGCTTATGGATTACTGCACGACGGGGGAGGAGCCAGGAGAGCCTCCTAAGAGCATCAATACATACATAAACCATAAAACCACCAGCCCAGCCCAGTCTAGCCTCCACCACCCTATTTGTTAATTTGGACATAGATGCTTGGGTCATTTTCCTCAGTCCAGTGCAACCTTATTTTCTTTTGTTCAGTCATTTTTTTTGTTCCTTTGTACCAGTAAAAACTGTCTCATGCTTCATAAAATGTTATTGCAGCCTTTGATCAAATCATAATTTTACACATTTAACATCACCCTAATATCCAATATGAATAATACACATTATAAATGAAAGGGGCTCATAAAATTAGTTCTATTGTCAGTGCTGCAATTTTTCAGGGTAAGAAAGTTGTTTCATAAAGAACAGACACAATAAATTCTTTTGATTTTGTTTCATTACGTTTCTGTTCCATATATTGAGGCATATTTGATTCTCAAAGTTTCATTTTTGCTTCTTTCTCCCGCTGGTGTTGTGCTATTAATTTGAGCCCACTGACACACAAAACGCAATATTACAGGTCCAATTTAATCAACGGGGCACAGAATGCGAGAGAGCAAACCTTGCCTCGTGTCACTGGTGTAAAAATCATTGTCTCATAATGGCTGAGACTCTTGGGAGAAAGCGGGTATTATTTAGTAGCTGTTTTTTTTTTTTTCAAGACAAGGGCACAGCTGTTTTGAGGAATTTCATGCTCTGCAAACCTGCGGTGAAAGAGACGTTTAAGTCAGGAAGATGCTAGACGTCTATTTTTCTTCTGATTTTTTTTTTTTTTTTTTTTTTTTTTGCATAAGCACTTGAAAGCCTAACAAAATTGGCCTTGGCGCACGATAGTAATTGGCTCACCCGTCCCATCTAAACCACTCCAGTCAATGGCATCTGCTTCACATTCATGCTTCACTTTATGGTGCAAGTGCCTCTTCCTGCTTGGCAATGCTCTTCCTAATCTTATCATAGTATACCACTCTCAGCCAGACTGACAACCTCAATGCCTGCTCTCACTTGATCAATGGAGATCACTTCATGGGAAAAATAGAAAAATCTGCCAAAGTCTTTTATCAAGGAGGGGGCTGATACAAAAGTCGGATTTCTTGCACAGTCTTGACAAGAGGGACTATACTGCCATGGGCTGACACTTCAAGAGGACTGAGCAGAACACAAGGCTTTTTGATTCCATCGCTGTATGCCTTCAATGTCCCCGTGATTTGGAGAATTTGCTAGGTGAGAGGATGAGATCCTTGTTGGATATTCCATGTCGGTTATCATGCCACGTTCAAAGTGATGGTGTTCTATTCTGGACATAAAAGAACTAATCTGTAAATCCAGAGAATAAAAATCAACCGAAACGACAGGAGATTGTGTGAGGTATGACTGCATTTATTGTTATCCCTAAAACAAATGCAAGATGAAAAATATAACCGCAGGCGCCGGTTGTGCAGTCCGGTATATTTGTATGAAGATCTTAGCCAACTTTCCTCACACTGCAGTGACATATTACAATGAAATGACTAAATATGCCTTTTTTAAATTGGCATTTATGTTTGCTAACGCCAACAAGTGCACTTAAATCAAAGTTATGCAGTATGTATTAATTCGCGCATATTTCTAAGATATTGTACGCTGATGAATGAGCTTGTTCTGAAACGTGTAAGCTAATAAAGATGGATCCCTTTAACTTGCTACACTCCACATTTTCTCCCCAATTGCCATATGTCTGTGATGCTTGAACAGAATTTATTCATGACACTCTCAGAGGCAGAGTAATACAAGGCTTTGATGACCACTGGATCATTTGTACAGTTTTGTCACACAACACTGTAGGGGTATTTTAGGACTAGCACACTTAATGCTGAACAGAGGGAAAACTGCTGCCAATCTTTCTTGTCAAACAGCAATAAATTTATTACTAAAGAGCTTGTTGGCAAATGGTATGTTGCTTTAACTCTAAGCCCTCTCTCTCAAAAGCAATGTTCAAGGCAATAACACACTCAAAATAAGCTAAATGTCAGCCTATTCTGAACAAAACAGCCATATGCTAGTAAAGTTCATTTTATGCCTTGAACATTATCGTGGGGAAAAAAATGCCTTTCGTAGTGGTAGTGAGAATAACACAGAAATATGTTGTATGGATAAACACTACAGAGAGGAAAAACATTTTCATTTTTTAAAGCTAACAGCAGCTAACTAGGTCACATGACTAGAGCCAATTTTAACAGTTTTTTTTCTTTTTCATAAGTTGAGGAGATGTCCACTAACCTACAAATAAAAAGAAGTGGCTGAATGTCAGATTTAATTTACTCAACAAAACCATTTTTTATACAACAGTGATTGAACATTCATGCATGGGAAATTCTAATGTGAAATTCTAATGTGCGTTCATATTTTTAAAGGAATACTCCAATATTTTGGGCAAGATACCCTTTATCTGACTTATCCAGACTGAGACAAGATGTTCGATGCCATTTCACTTCTGTACATCCACTGGTTCAGTTCCTATGGGTAGCATTTTGTGTTAGCTTAGCATAAAGACTTGAAATCTAGGAGTCATTAGCTTAGCTCTGTCAAAGTAAAAAATAAACCTTCCAGCAACTCTGAAGCTGTTTTATTTACACAATGTATCATGTGTATTTGTAATACAAGTCTTGGAATCTTTTTTTAAATGATAGTTCATTCAGGAGAAGTTAGATGGTGGGAACTGTAACTGAAGAACACAGGTTCAACGGCTTGTTTTAGTTCCTACCATCTCAGTCTGGGTAAGTTGGAAAAGGGGCACTTTGCACAAAACGTTTGAGTATTCCTTTGACTCCTTTGAGAGAGTTTGATATTCAACTCTTTGTCAAGATTTTAGAAGAGAAGTGTGGTTGACAATCCCTGTTTTTTAATTACCCAAGTGAACTTGAGTGGAGTTGACACCCAGATAATAAGCTAAGGCATCCTGAGAGCTAATTTGCCACTGTGATAATGCATCCGGATAATATGATTAGCCATCTAAACAGTCATTGGTCTTTCAAGCACACAGATTTGCATCAAGGTATCCAACTGTGATTGTTGGAAACAAGCAAAATTAGAATACACATTGATATACAGATAGTAATATTTGCTTTTTCCGCTGCCCAAAACAACCAGCCCTCAAATCCTCATGCATTCTGAAAAAAAAAAAAAAATACTGAGGCAAATTGAAATCTCCATAACACAAATAGAAAGAGGACAAGGCTGTATCTGCACATCACGCACACACAAAAAAATAAAATAGAAGGAAGGAGCAAAGGATTGTGGGAGGTTTGGGGAAAAAACAAACAGTCGACACAACAAAACAAACTGCAAAGAAGAACAGCCCTTTTCTATTCTGAGCAAAACTACGATGTTGATCACCCACTTTCCATGTAAAGGAGGCAACCTATCAAGGGCCCCCGAGCATATTCGTCTGAAAAACTGACGTGGGTGACAGAGACACAGAGAGAGAGAGAGGGGAAGACTGACTGATGGTGTCTCTATGGGGCCTCACACTGTCTCCTTGCACATATTTAAGAGCTGCCAAGCCTTGTACGATATTAATGTCATCTGCCTTTTGTAATTTGACTTGGGAGTTCAAATCTTGTCTCGGATTTGAGTCTGCAGGGTCTTACGTCTCCGGGGGAAGAGGAAAGAGGAAAATTGCTTGTTGGGTTAGAGCTTCTAGCAGATGTCAGATGTACCTCACTTCTTACTGTAAACTGGGTGAGTCTGACTCTGGGAAAAAAAAAAAGGTCATTTGGCTGACAGTGCTCTCGGCATTTCAGAGCGATATTTCCTGTCTATGAAGTGGTAAATGGGGACCTTTACTCACACTTTGGTTGGAGTCAGCAACTGACTGCTTCCTTTGAGGGATTTGTTTTTGGCAAGCACCAGATTTGATACACGTCCAGGCTGTCTTCGTGTTTCCCGACCACCATTGGGATTGATCAGAGGGCAAGCAGCCTGAGTTAGCTTTGTGAGCAAACATGCTAACCGGGTTGAATCTATTAATCATGGAAATAACAAGGTGTGAATGCGTGTGAACATTATGAAAACCACTAATACAACAAAAATGAAAACCACTAATACAAAAGCTACTGCTACTATTACTGTCACTGCTATTACTGCTGCTGTTGCTAATGCTGTTGCTGCTATATACTGCTGGCACTATCACCACTATTATTACAGCTACTACTACTACTACTACTAAGACTATTATTGCTACTGCAACGACAGCCACTTCTATTACTACTGTTACTGCTACAATCACTATTAACAGAACAACTACCAATACCACCAGGTTTTGCTTACTATTTTTTCTACCATTAAACAGGCCAGGGGACCAAATCGAAGTACAATCTAGCTTGAAGGAAAAAAACAAAAACATTTCCCATTAATCAATGTTGCTTCTAGTCTAAATTTCTAAGGTTTCCCTGAATGTATTATGAGCCTATATGTTGGGGAAAATTCACAAATTACTCAAATAATCAACAGACCTTTAAGTGCTGAGTCTAGCCGGTCCTCTCTCTCTCTCTCTCAAGGTGTTCAAACCATATCATTATAACCGTGAATATGAGCTTCCTACTTGGTAAAACCGTTCAAATCTTCTCCACTGTCATATTTACTACTTGGAAACTCAGGATTTGCAACATCTATAACCCACTTATGCCACATAACAACATCAACATAGAACAGGCATGGAGTTCATCGTGGAGGCGTCACCAGTAATAAAGGTTACAGGTCCCTAGGCGCTCTATGTAAGCTTCTAAACTTCAGAAATATTTGTTCAGTTCATTCATATGGCTAGCATTAGCTTTAGGGTTTGCTACAAGCATGTAAATCTGTCTTGCTGTTAGTTGTGGGAGTTGTGCAATGATTTCAACAAACGCGTGAACACTCTCCAGCTGTCAAGGCAATTGTCAAATCGGGGTTCCAGTCTCTCTCACATAGCATGAATGAGGCATTATTCAACACTGAGGTGGTAATAGCAACTGGTCCGTTTGCTGTTTCAGGAAAAGCGAGCTTTTCAGTTTTGATATTGAACAGGTTGCAGGAAGACAATGAAGATAGTTCGATGTTGTTGTAATGCAAAATATGGTGAGCACAGTTGTTGGCTGATGTTTTGATGATATCACAATGTGGGTAACTTGTGAACTTCAGAAACTAGTTAAAGGTCCTTTTCACCAATTGACACAGTGTTGTTGCATTGGTGAGGGCAGGACACCTTACTGTACCCCTGCAATACCTCTGGGATATTTAGCAAAGCTGAGTAGAGGTCCAATCGGCTAACATAGCTGAAAACAACTGTGTGAGTGCCTGGGGACTGTAGTTACAAACTGAACAGAAATGACTATCTACTATAGGCTAGGCTAGGCTAACTATTCCGTTTATGAATTCACCGTGCTGATGTGTTCTAGAGCAAAACAATACCTGTGTCCGAATTCAGGGACGCTACTGGAGCTCGAAATTAGGACACTGTGTCCGGTCAACAAAGGTGTGGTCTTCAGGGGACTGGATGTGTCAAAATTTCAACAATTTTTATCCTTATTTTAATCACTTAACTTTTAGCTGTGCTGGTTAACTTTGGCTAATGAAAATACCAGATGAGGTTACAATTTAATCTTTTAATTTTGGATTTATTCTACATTAAAATTCTTAAACTTAAATTTGTGTTACATTTGTGCGCAACATTTAGTCTTCACTTTCTTTTTGCTGCTGCTGTAGCTTTTCAGAATGACAGCTGCTCGAAATGGATACGGAGGATGGCAAAGGATATACCGGATGTGTCCTCTAAAATCTGATAAAAGAAGGCTGCATATCTGGGTGGCATTCAAAGGACACTCTGGCTTGAGACAGCCTTGTTGAGTGAGGATGACACGTGGTCTGGAAATGCGACCTTAGAAGGAGGTGGCCACTGAATTTGGACATGGCTATTGAATCCCTACCAGCTCCAGGGCCTTTCTAATTGGCCTCTGACCTCCACAAGGAGGAAGGAGCTCAACAAAATTTCCTTCCATCAAAAACTTTTCATATTACACTATATGAGTGAAGATATATTTACTCAAAGTTTTCTGTATCCCAATCATCATTTGAAGTAGTAGGTAGACCTCAGCTCCAAGGCAAACTCATTGTTGATAGTAGGGGTCCAGCTCCCTCCACTCAGTGCGGGATTTCCATATTCTGATTCATGCATTGACTGTTCTCAAATGAGACAGTCTCCCCACACAAAGGCTTAAAGACATCAAAAGAACCCCACTTCCACCCTCAGATGAATATCTTAGGCCATGAGGCAGGGGGTGAGACTTGATAAAAAAACACCAGAACAAATAACACAAAAGCAAATGAGCCAGAAGCCATTGGGCAAGATGGTGAATTATGCAGAGGGAGCCGGCATGGTGACGAGATCCCGTTCGGACCAGAGAGATGGAAAATGAAGAGGAGCCTTGGTTAATGGCTGGAGTCAGTGGATTGAATTTCAGAGGGGAATGGCATGGGCTATCAATTTTGGCCTCAAGTAATCAATATGAGATAGGACCTCCATGTTACTGCCCTGGTGTGAATGTGTTTTTTGTTTTTGTTTTTTTTTTCACATTTTTAGCATCAGATGAGCAAAAACAGAAAAACAAACAAAAAAACTTTCTTGATGCAAAATAAAAATATTCCAACATACAAACAGAATTAATCAAAATATAGCAATGTTTCGTTTTTTACCTTTTGTTAACCCAAGGCTGTTTTTCCATTCATGACGTTTTACACTGCAGCTGCTGAGCAACTGCACCAGTCTGGGGTTAAGAACCTGGCTCAAGGGCACCTCAACAGGAGGCATGGGAAGGGAAAGCAATACTTCTCCCATCCATATTTTATGTATATAAATCATCTTTTTCCAAACCACTCATTCATATATTTATATACAGATTTCATTTCCAAAATGCTATATATGCACTTGGACAAGAAGAAAAAAAACAACTGGGGTTAATCATTGAATATTTCTAGACTATTAAGAATCAAGACTGTAGGAGTGTTATTTTATCAACCAAGGACTTTGATTTTCATGTCCCAATGAGGACTTGCTGTTGTGACCAAAACCTTGGTCCCAACAGTAAAAATATTGTTTAATTTTCTTGGATCAGATAGTAAATGCTTTTAATCCAATTTCTGAGGAACATAAGTGAATTTAATAATTTAATGTGTATCTGTTTGACCTTGACTCTTCAGCTGACTGCCATAAAATGAATTAAATGGTTCATCCTGACCTTTTGAATGGCTTTCATAAGAAAAGGTCAGATTTTACTGTGCAAATATTCACTTTAATGAAAAGGCAGTTTTCTTATTATTTTGAGTGGAATTGGCCTAAACTAAAATTTTATTCCCTATTTGGGACAATGCCTCCTCAAGGTCAAATATAAACACAAGTATAAACACAAGTAGCAAGTAAGAGCAAAATGACTTCACCCATGTATTTTTGTATCGGCCAGCTCTGACTGGAGTCAAGCTAAGCAAACCGTGTCTGTGTCTTTGTGCAGCTGGTGTCTTTATTTGCATGTAAAAAGCTGAGTAAGCATGTTTTCCAGCTTCTAGGCCATGGCATGTGGCCAAAGGGAAAGTCAAGAGAGTGGCTACAGATTTTTTTGTGCGCAGCAGCCTGTGTAATTTGTATCTTTCTGTATTCAAAGGATGCCGAGGCAGTGAATTAGTCTTCATGAGGTACACATATAGTAGGAATTAAATAAACATCAGAAACACTTTATTTGCTACGTACAATAAAGATACAAGAAAGACTGTGGCAATATGCTAACATCTGACATAGTGACCTGCGTTTACACAGATAACAAGACCTCTCATCTTGTGCAGAACGGTATATAGGAGGGTGGGCTAAATATATCACACTGCCTTTTACATAGAAAAAAAAAACACTATCACCATGTGGACTCCTGAGTGAATGAAGTAGAACAAAACTATGATCTAATAAACAATGATTGCATGCTTCAGACAGAAAACAGTTCAAGAGAAACACAAGGTTGCCAATGTTCTGGATGTCACTTGCCATAAAAATTCACCTTTTGTTTTCTGGGGGCAGCATAAGTGTAATTAGCTTTTCACCAGTTGTGCAGGTAAACCTCACATCACAGCGTTGGACTCTATAATGGAAAATGTCATTTTTCTCCTTCAAATGATAACTACAAAAACAATTTAACATTTGATGATTTTTCTGCCACATTTGTACAACACACACAAAATATGCAATTCAAATGCACAGAGCTGGGGGAGGGGAGGGGGGGGGTATCTGATGACCGATGCTATAGAATATCCATGCCAAGGGTGGGTGTAACAAGAGCCAACAGCCACAATTAAAATTTCAACAGAGACAAACCACTGATCATCTGATATTTAAACTTAGTGAACAACAGTGTGCAGTGTAAACTGTGTATGCATCATGCTCTCTGCCTCTTCCTCCTCACTTTCCCTCTCTGACTCAGCCAAAATAAGCTTATATCCCATATGCTGTGATACCAAGGGATTTCTTATTTAAAGGAATACTCCAATATTTTGGACAAAATACCCTTTTTCCAGCTTACCCAGACTGACACAAGATGTCCATACCCTTTTCACTTCTGTACGTCCAGTGGTTTGGTTCCTATGGGTAGCATTTTGTTTTAGCTTAGCATAAAAACTTGAAGTCTACAGGAGTCATTAGCCTAGCTCCATCAAAGTGAAAAAATAAACCTTACAGCAACTCTGAAGCCTTATTAAGCCTTATTATGAAGTCTTATTTACACAATGTATCGTGTATTTAAAATACACAGAACTATAACCACTGAACATTGTGTTCAGTGGTTAAAAAAGGGTATTTTGCCCACAACATTAAAGCATTCCTTTAAAATAAGGAATATGCGGTGAAATCAATCATTGTCCTTATGCAATTCTTGGCCTGTTGCGGTGAATAAAATTCAGAGCCATGCATGTTGTGCATCATGGCTCTGAATGGTTGCATAGATCAAAAAATCCATGAGATAAATTGAAGAGGTAAGCTGATTTGGATTACGCAATTGAACTATTTCATAAGCAGAAATTCGGCAGAGGAACTCTCTTACCTTTGCCGGCTGAGTGGCAATGACGCAGGTCAGTTCAGTTTGGAACTCAGAGTTTTGGATAAACAGAGTTGTACTTTACTTCTACTTGAGTAGCACTCTTTCCACCCCTGACCCACACACACACACACACACACACACACACACACACACACAACGAGGACGGCACTCAAAAAGCCCTAAAAAGTACTCCCACCGCAGACAAACAAGCCAAACAAGCGGCCCAGAGAGAGACTCTCAGCTGGTGTACTATCCATCAGTCTTTCTTAGTGCTTCATTGTTTCTGTTGTTTCATCCTAATGGCTGATACTCATGGTGCGCATTCAACAAATTTCACACTAGCAAAGCACATCTCTTACATATTACAGAACATTTGAAAAATGACCTTGCAACAGTACAGTATCTTCTATCCCAAACAGTCCATCAGCAACTTTTATTTTTAGACGCCTTAAATGGAGTGAGAAAGATTGAGAACCCCCACTAAAGGTGACGGGGGACGAGGTCCAGGCTCCAGTCCCTAATGGCTCTCATGTAGTATTTAAAGCAGGGGAGAGCTGGAGCCCGAGGCGCCTGGGGGCTAGGGTACAGGGTAAACACTTTCCAGGTAATGGCACCACAAGAACTGAATGGCTTCCTCCTTTCTGCTGAAGCACTGGCACACGAGATAATGGCGGCAACAGTTGCAGTAAACCTGTCATGTTAATGATGAAATTGATGCTACCTGATGGAACATGACATAATGTGGGCGGCACAGTCGAAAACAAGAGTGAGAGCATCGGCGCCTCTCCATCCAAAATACATTCCTCATTCCCTGCCTATACCCGAGCTGCTATTTATTCTGCTATTCATCATTTGTTTGTTGAGCAGAGGAAAAGCTTAATTTACTTGAGGGATAATGTTGCGAGGCATAGTAATGACTTTCAAGAGAGGCTTGTGGAAATTTTGCTCTCTGTATTGTAGAGCAAAGGGAAGTAACCATGTGCCGTGGAGGCCTGAGCGAGTGCAGGCTTTCATTCCAACCAAACACCACACCAGTTGATTTCACTGATTACTTCCATGGTCCATGGCACATGGCTGCCTAGACCTGCTATAGAGTATATTGCGCTCATGGCTTCCCGTAATGGTATAGAGGGCCAGATACCTTATGCACCTCTCTAGAAAATGGAAATGAATAAGTCAACAGAACAAATGTTGTTTTGATGAACTTAAAGTGACTTACATGCAATCTCTTCTTCGCCTAAGCTCTTATTTCGCATGACAAGACTTTGCTGACTTTCTCAAGAACCAGTGACATTTTAAAAGCCTTGCCCCCATGTTGGTTGCACTAGCATTCTTTGTGCTGGAAAACAAACAGCACAAACACAGGCTCCTCTTTTCAATATAGGCACAGCCATTCTGAATCCATTATGCACACCTGATCCTCTCCTCTACAGCAGAGATGTGAGACCTACTGAAGGTTTACAGCTCCAAAGCAGAACAACACAGAATTGTTCACTTTTGTGATGACAGAGGGACAAGAATGAATGTGGTGTTTCAGGTTGGAATGGCCAAGACATAATTTCCAAATTAAAAAGATTTATGCAAGAGCTCAAAATGTGTGTACAGAATATGTATGGCCAGGCCATAAACAATTAACTCTAAAATTACAAAAAAAATCCACCTCCTAAAAATTATAACTCAGTTATTTCCTTTGTAATAGAAAATTGAAAAGAAAAAAAAACATTTCTATACAATGTGTTTGATGTATATTTCAATATTTCTAATCACCTCATCAATGATTATGAGACACTTCATAGTGAAAAGAAAGAAAATATATTTCAGATCTTTGTTACGGCAGCCTCTCCTAGGTTAAAATGACACCCTGACCTGGTCAGACCACTATCACATTTGGGTGTCTTTGGTCTAGACTCTGAGCTCTCTCTGAGCTGAGTTTAAACTATTGTAGCAGGTGTGGATACTGTAAGTGGACAAAAAGCTTTTCAAAAAGGTTTCCCAGAAATCAGAGGTCTTGATCTGCTTCTAATGGAGTCATGGAATCGCGTGGACCAGTAGTGGTGTGAAGGCATTTCACCGCAAAAAGACATTGATATACTGCATTTTTGGGTTTAGTTTTGTTTTTAGAATGATAGCAGCTACTGGTGTGCTGCTCTCCCCTTTTTTGCTGTATACATAGCAGCACGTCTCTGGTGGTGGTTTACATTTACTCACCACATAGCGTATGTGAGCTCACGCCTACGACCGAGGTGTAAATTTCTATGAATTTCTTGCCAGCTCTGTAGAGTTCACTGAAGCAGAATCAGTGGCAGCAGAGCCCAGTTTTCCATTTTGACAGACCAAAATGTAAACAGCAGAACATTACAATATCCCATACGCAGAAATTTCACACTTGTTTCTTACCTGTGGGCTATCTTTGGCAGTCTAAATGCTCCATTCACATACTGCTGCCACATACAATTAAGCATGTATGTATCAAAAAAATCACTTGCAATTGTAGCAGCATGAAAAAAAAACTTGATATGAGTCATTTTAAAGGGACATGCTTTTTCATGACCATACACATCAAAACAATACGAAAGAAATTCCCAAAACTGGCCATGCTGTCTAGTCTAGATCCTCCATCTAACCTTTAGACCCCATCCACACAAACTCTTACTTTAATAGAGTTCCTATTACTCTGGCATTTCCTATTACTCTTTCATTCTAACTAGCATTTGTCAAACAATTATTGAAGAACCAGGCCCAACTGTGAAGACTTGAGATATTACAAACCAATTTCCAGCCTTCCATCTCTGTCAAAAAATACCACCAAAGCTATCGTCTAATGGCTCATTTTATTAAAGCAAACAATAAATGAATCCATGATCAACTCCAATTTGGCTTTATACCACAGCACCGGACTGAGACAGCTGTAATCAATGTAACAAATGACCTGCTATTAGGCACCAGTCACTGAGACTGTACCAGTTCTCCTTCTGCCTAATGTATGTGCAGCCTTTCACACAGTTGATCATGACATCCTAAAGGACCGTTCAAAGGAGCATGGTGTCCTCTGGAGGTCGGCTCGTAAGTGGTTTTACTCGGATGTGATGGATCAGGCCAAATTCATTTAACTGGACGGTGGCAATTCCCTGTGTTCTATTTATTCACTTGGGGTTGAATTTTCTTCCAGGTCTTTGGTGGCTTCTCTCGTTAGGGTTATGCTCAGTAATATATATAAAATTAGTGTTAACTTTTACACTTATGCAGATGAAACAGTGCTTTACATTGCAAAAAAAGCTACAAAGGCAGGGGCGGGGCTCAGGAGGGGCTGGGAGGGCGGAACGGCCCCATAGGGGCCCGGATAGGGCCTCTACCACGGCTTGGGAGCTGGAGAAAGCGGGCCCTCCCATGACTTGTGCCCCGAGGGGCCCAGCATATGGACGCAGTCTGTTTAATATCACTCATCATGCACATTTATACAGGGCTTATATAGGTTGCCCCAGTCAGGATTGAGTAATTTTTGCTAAAAACTTTACAACACCGACTGACTTAAGTGATGTAGTAGGTGTAAAATATTGATTGTTATACTTCATGTCCGTTTGATGGACTTCAAAATCACATAGTCGCTCTCCGTGGTGCCGAAGCTTGTAAGCCCCGCTGTTGCGGGCATGTGTATGTTGTAAAATGATGTTATCATGAGCTTTATTATTTAAGTTTAAAGGGCCCGGTCATTTGCCCCGCCCCCGGCCCGGCTCTGATTTGTTCCGCTAGTGTACAAAGGCATCCAGAACTCAAGACATAAAAAGATGGATGGAAACCCAATATTGTCTTGATGTTATCTCTAGTCCAGACCCAGACCCAGACAGAAAATTAATAACATCGTAACAGTAATATTGAAAATAGCATATTTTCACACCAGAAATACATTAAGTAATCTTGTCTTTAAGTGCAATCTCATTTCCAACGTTGGAACTCTCATGACTTGACTGTTGTTCAAGTGCTTTGGTTGGAAATATCATTTAACCACAGCACCCTAATGTGACCACATGGATGCCATTCAAAACCTGATTTTGTCATGTAATTACATAACACAAAGGCTTTTAAATCAGTAGCAGAATGAAGAATATAGATTAGTATGTATTCTTTTTTTTGTTGGTCATTTTTGTTGTCATGAAAAATTACAACTTGGAAAGTTGTGTGTCACCAATATTTCCCAATTTCCCACCAGCAATTACAAATTCAAGTGGGTATCCATATGCTTGTCAACTTGTGAATATGCTTAACTTGCAATAAGTTGTACAGAAGTGAAGGTGCACCTTGTAAAGGCAGCCGTTCCAGGCTCACTGTTTGAGGCTGCCAACATGCAATGCTGCCTAGTGCCACTCTAACTATGAACTACTTTCATTTAAGAAAAACATGCGGGACGACCGGTTCGTCTGTAGATGAGAGCTGTGCTTTGAAGATGCTGCACAATATGTGATACCTTGTTTGAGTTTGAATTCAGTGCAGCAGAATCCCTGAAGATCAGTCAATCTTTTCCAGTGGGGATCAACAGTGTAAATTTTCAATTTCCGAGCGCTTCCTGACTTTGAGTAAAACATGGCTAGTAGCAGTGTCTTCTCAGTGCCGACGCAACTCCGTGTCAGTCCATACTCTGCTTTTTGCATTCAGTGTTTTCGATGCATACAACTCTGAACCAAAGAGGGAAAAGGTGTTGCTGAAGTAAAGCAGGTAAACATCATTTTCACTTCAAATACAAGACATAAACATAGATTTACCTTTGGCAATGAACAACCTCTGACATCCGTCAGGAACAGGTTTTCTTCTACTGGGTAAAAAAAGAACCCATCCCTATTTATTTATTTTATTGATTTTTAGTGCCTTTTCATCATTTCACCTCATAGTATACACCTTTCTCATGATCACTGATCTGTGAAACCTGTTTTCACTGAATGTCATAAGAATCTAAAACTGTAAATGGAAAATTAAGAAAAATTAAGGGAAGATATATCCTGTATATCCTGCCATCTCTGCTGGTCATGCCCTTGGAAATGACTTCAAAATTCAAAGTCAACAATGTCATCAACATGCTAAAGCTGTAGAGAATCCATGTGCAGCATTATTCCTGGGTTAACAGAAAAAGAACAAAAAAACTATATGTCATTCACAACACTGCATTGCAACATGTGCCAAGTGATGAAACTCTAACATCCCTTTTCACAAAGTCTGTAGCAGTATGTATTCTTGTGCATGAACCGTGATTTATAAAAAATTCACAACACCCATAAGGAGCTCATCTTATACATTCATGAATACTGGCACAGACCTCATTAAAAGTCTTTTTTTAGGATTACTGTTGTATTTTTATGTTGATGCAAAAAAAAAAAAAAAAAAAAAAAAACACACACGAAAAAAAGCATTACCTTTAGCTATTTTACCCTCATTACAGTCATGTGTTAATACATAATGTACAACTTAAATTTGTACTGTTTATGTCAGGAAATTATCTGGAAATGAAAGTAATTGACTGTGTGTAGTTGTCAAAAGCTATAGAGCTATATTGTAATTAAGATAAAATTGATGACTTTTTTCTCTTATGAAGAGAAAAAATATATAATTGTTGTGCTAGCCACATTTTGGAGGACACAGCAGTTTAGAAAATACTATTTAGTAATACTACTAAAATACTATATCCAATAAATCCAAGTCCTAAGGACCCTGGTAGACCATCCCATCACAGCGCATTTTACTAATGTGTGTTATGGCACATCTTCAAGCAAGAAAGGATAATTTCCAGTAATTTCTCTTGGGGAACAACACAAAGACATGGACCCATTTTATACATTTTAAATTTGAATCCCTCTCCTCATGAACAAAAACACATTGCTACCCTCAGTCTTCCTGCTGACCATTCAGCTGCAGTGGTGGTAGACATGGGAAGGGCACAAGGGCACCAAATATCAATGATCAATCAGCCATGATGTCTTGTCAATAGCCCCGGTCAAATGTTCATGATGTACAGCAGCAAATGGATATGATGTGATGTGCATACAATATGTGTGGGGCACTGCTGTTAGCTTTGTAGCATCATTTCTGTGGTCTAGCATGCTACTTACTTCTTTATCTTGCAACCACCAGCAATGAGCATTGAGTCAAAGGGCACAGGGCTTTTTCCTGCCCCACTGACCATAAAAAACAGAAGACAATTACCTCCTTCACTTGCCCAACATGTTCAATATACATGCTTTCTCTCTCTCTCTCTCTTGTCCAGATTTAATGCACAGAGTGGCAGATGGGCAGGGAGGCTGCATTTATTCATGGCGGTGATACATGGTGTTTTGACCAATAATATATCATTTGACATAATTTGCCCCATACTGTAATATTTGATATTTATTGTGCACTGCACAAAAATAACAGGTCATACAATCTCATTTGCAGTGTTAAAATGTTATTTTTCAAGGTTAAAAAAAAATCTTGTTGGTGAGGTAATCCTACTGGTTTCAAAAGCATTTTCACATGTGTCAGGAAAACGTTGAAACAAGGCTGAGTTGGTTGAATTGGTTGAATTTAGTGCATCCTAGCGTTTTTTGGTTGTTTTTACACTATTTCCATTGTCAAATAATTTATTTCAATAACGCAATTAATAATTTGGTCTATAAAGTGTCAAAAAATAATGCCAAATTCTCATTGTTTATACATGAAATGATAATAAGCATTAATAGGAGCAGAAGCAGCAAATCAGTTCTGCTAGACCACAAAACTGTGCAAAGTCTGTTTGTACAGAAACCATTGATACTATTTGAAAAGCCACTTCAGCTGGGAGTATTTCTCCATAAGAGTAGAGCAGCATTTGTGTGATAAGTGCGTTAAGAATAGAAACCACATTGATATTTACAGATCATTCATTCACTGACTGTCCATTTGTATTGGAAATTTTCTGATCTAGCCTCTGTGCTTTATATAGCGTTCTGTGTTGGCTGTGAAGAATACACTAATAGATGAATAGGGCTGCAATATTTCTATTTTTTTCATGTTAAGTAACTGTGAATGAAAAGGATATATTCTGTGACCCTGTGTGTTTTTCCCTGTTTGACTGAAACTGCCTTTTCGATGGTGCTGGTGATGACTTGGGATGTGTGCCATTTCCAACAAGTGTGGCCAGCAGTGATTTGGTTGTAGTTATCAAGATGAGGCTAGCGGCCACAGTGAGGGGAAGTCACAGCAACACCGACAATGGAGGAAAGCCAAAACAAACTATGTTGAGGAACTGGGTGAATATCAGCATTGCTTTTTTCCACTGCAGACAGTCTGCGTTGGCGTCCTCCACACCTGTGGTGGCTTTACGGACACTGCTTTCCTCAGCCTCAGGCCAGCTGACAGCGTATCAGAATGAGTGACAAGCACTGGGGCAGCAACTTGAGGGGGGAGGAGGGCGTGACCGACAATACACTTCGCGCCTCAAGGAGAAAAAGGTCCACCTTGTAGCTTTAAATGTGGCTGATCCACGTGTTGCGAGTTTTCTGGCGGAGTTTAAGAATACATTGCACCATAGGTTGGAAAATTGTAGCAGGTTTCACTTTTTTCTTGACTTGCTCTCTTGCTAGTGATATTTTTTGTGCTTTTACACTTGCTTCAGTCAGTGTAAATATCTCTGGATGTCTTCAGCTGCTTTAAAAGACAGCGAATCTGGAATTCAATATTGGCATGCACAGTAAGGAACCAGGGGAGCCATTAGCCCTTTTTTGTTGAAGGTATATACTGTAGCTTTCCACTCCACTGAGCTTCTGGGAGGTCGGCAATTTTAGCTGCCTTACAGCCCATCAAGCTATAACCAGGGCAATGAACCAGGTGCCCAATATAAGAGGAGTTTCTGCTGGTACCAGCCATGTAGCTTAATGGGAAATGGGGTAAAGAAACCTCTTCTTAGATAGGTTTTTCATTGTGGATTAAAACCAGAAATGTAATTTCTACATCTAAAATTTGTTTAAAGCATTATTTTTATTGTTGTGCTGATTTGGATCACATGTTTAAATATTAACAGATGTTTAAGTGTAAAACAAACAAATTAAAAAATGAATTTTATTGGCTCATGGGAATAAATCTTACTTGACAGTCCGCGGAGTATGTCTCCCATATGTCCCACTTATGTTGCAGTTAGTGGGCTTGAACAATACTGTCCTTTCAAAATGGTTTTAACTGTCTGTCTCGTTAATAAAGCCAGGATTTTAAGGCATATGATCAAGTGTCCATTACAAGGATAAAACACCGTATGGAATCTCTGCTTTGCTTGTATACTGCTTGTAGGTTATGAGGTTGGAAAGAAGATATAAAATCTCTCTCTCATTATAGGATGGGAAAATGCAGCAGGTGAGCTTTCAGCACACTTGTTTAATTTTCCAAGAGAAGTCAATAAAGAAATTGCTGTGGAAAAAACCCTGCAGTGTGTTTGATTATTCTGACTCAGTCCACCTTAGACCTTAATGTCCTATTACCATTCATTAACGAGAGCTGGTATCCCATTTGTTTGGAGAAAAGGCAGAATTTGAATCAGGATGTACCCAGAGTCATTTTTACTCAGAAGGCAAAAAGTAAAAGGTGAGTACTTTTTTAAAAGACTTTTTTTTTTTTTTTTTTAACTTTTAAGTGTGTTATTTGAATTTATGCACATATACATTTATAGATACATTCCATTTGCTGTCTCACTTGGCATGGAGC
>OMLF01008353.1:15937-34241 GCA_900302615.1 Holocentrus rufus | reverse complement strand
CTCATATATTCTACAGTGCGTTCTGCATTTTACATGTCATTTTATTGTGTCCTAGATGTCTGATTTAGTGTCTGGTGGTCTCATTGTTGGCAATGTGTGTTATAAGCCAGAATGTAGCTTTTTGGAGCATTGTGTCAATTTATGTGAGTGTGTGTTTAATTGTAATTGCCTGTGCTCTGATTTGACTTCCACTCCATTTAAACTTTGGCTCAACAGACCCACATAGTTGCCAAGTTGTCAAGAGTGCACGTTGGGATGGAGGTTAGTCAAATACTTCTAGGTCAAGCTTCATAAACCTCAATTCTCTGGAAAATGACTGTATGAGGAATGCTTATAAAGCCATGGATCTGCTTTGTGTAGCATACAGTTATGATGATAATGTGAAAGATGAAACGTCTTCTTCTTTAAGGACTAAAATGTTGTGGTCAGTCTGGGTGACACTGTCAGTTTTGGTTTGATTTGTCCTCACAAATCAAAGAACCCTTTTCATTAAAAGCAAAGGAGAGAGAAAAGAGCTTTGTATATCTGTTACCTTTGCTGCTGATGGCTTTGTGCATGTTTTTCCCCTAAATAGACAAAGAACTATTTTATTGGCTTACCTTCTCTTTTGTCATTCCCACTCAAAGTTAAACATTTCAGAGTTGTTTGGGCGGATTAACAGCTTTGCATGGTTTGCTGCCACTAATGGATTTGGTAAGTGGCCTGCCAAATTAGCCATGTAAACAATATACTGTGAATGTCACTGCTCACAAATTCGCACCCTGACAGTCGTCAATGATAAACATAAGAAAATTGTTTCCCTTCCCTTATGAGGACTGTAAACAGAACTTAAGTGGGTTTTCTCGTGTTTGCCAAGTCAAATTAACCACTTTGCCTCTCAGTCTTTTACTCATTTCAATGAACCATTGTTGGGGATCCAGGCTCATTTTGAGGGGAGCAAAGTAAGATCTCTTAGTGCTGGAGAGATTCATTGCAGCAGGGAGTTTTAAGTTGTGATTATTTATAGTCTTGACATGGCACCCACTCCCCACATAGTGGTATTTCCCTTAGTCAACACAGCAGTGTTTGGGGAGCTTTGTCTTTCTTTCAGCACTCATTCTCATAAACCACTGGGACTGGGAAGCATGTCTTAGTGTCCTGTCACTTAGACAGGGATTTACCTCGAGGATTTCATAGAGAAATGAATAAACTCAGGCGCATCCTGGTGGATCAGCAGGTCATAATGGGCACCGTGTACTTTTGATGTTGTGGATTTAAATCTGGCTTATTACCTTTGTGTGTGCCATCATGTCCTCTAATCTCTGAGGCCTCCTTCCTGCTACCATATAACAAAGAAATGAAATAGAAATGATCTTAAAATAAATCCAAGTTCAAGAGGCTCAGAAACACTGGCCTTTGTCTGCGCTTTAAATGTGGCAAACATAACGATCTAGAGAAAGCTCATCGTTTGATGCTGAGGCCGACACTTTGCAAGTGGAAGGGTTAGGGCACTGGAAAGTTCCCACCACTTTCTCTGATGTGAAGTGCTGATCTGGGTCTGTTTGGTGGCAGGACTGCAGGGAGGCCTTAAATAGCCCTGAACAGAGAGACAGGCTGACAGACAGACAGAAAAGGCCATCTGAATCAGCATCAGATGGCCACACTTGGCACTCCAAAAGGGGATGTTACGTGTTATATTTAGTTGATTCTTCTTTTTTTTTTCTCTTTTTTCGGTCCACTTTTAAAATCTGCCAAGTTTTAAGCTGAAACAGCCACTCACTGGCTTTACAGATGTCAGTTTTATCCTCCCTCAACACATGAATGATTGTATTCATATATTCCCCCTCTTTTTCCCCTTATTCCTTTCCTGCTGTGGGGGTGCGTGTCTGTGTTCTCGGCCGTGGAATGTCGCACCAGTTTCTCGATGGGGAACAGGTGACAGGGCTCGTGTTGTTCCCCCTTATAGTCTTTCCGTCCCTCTCCTTTTCTGTTTCTCTCGCTCTCATTCTCTTACATTTTACTCTCTCTGTCTGCCTGTCTGTTTAGGGAACCACATTGCACTGGGAAACAAACATGGCTGCACGTTTGCGGCTCTCAGTCAAACAGGGCCACACAAACACTGCCGGTCTTTTTTCAGAGGTACAGCCATTAACATAATCCTCAAAGGCCACAGAGGAGACAAGTTTGCATGACAGCAGTGATTCTATTTGTAGCTGACACACCAGCCTAACAATCCCTCAAAGTCCGAGGTGTGACTTCAGCCTGTGACTGATAGCTCCCCTTTAGGCCAGTGTAATGTCACTGGATATTTACAAAAGCAGGGTTACTGTCTCCCCGAGTCTTTTGAAATGCCGCCACTCTATTTTAGTTGTAAAAATCATCACACAAACCGCCAGAGGACACTTCAACTTGTGGCAGCAGCTGCTACTGTGTACAGAGCTGTGTGTCAATTTGATTGATTGAATGTACAGAGTGTGCTGTACTGCACCAGATGATAAATGCTCTGTAAAGTGTGTTGTAGGACCACAGAGATGACATAACAGTGACTGGGACGACTGTTTTACACAAAGTTGTAATATAATGATTTTATCATCACAGTTGAGCTGGCCCTATATAAATGTCACCACTGGAGTAGAGTAAACTGCAGGTAATTAGCCACAATCTGATTCAAATTCCAATGCAGTTCTCATTTTTCACTCGCCATGTAGTTACAGTTCATCTGATGCCAGAGTCTGATCATTTTTCATTCAGACTGGGTGGATCACTAATTCAAAATGTGAGATTTGAGGGTCCCTGGGGTCTCCAGATACAGTAAAAAAAAAGAAAAAAAGATTTGTTGTCACTCAGGTTAGCTGAGGTCAGAGGAGAAGGTGAGAGAGACAATTGAGTCTGTATTAAATTGGCATAGATTTTTCACTCTCCTCAATATAGACATGAAACTGCACTAAAACATATCTGCTGTTAAAACACAAATGTTCTCTTTCTCAGGGTATATATTCGTGGCTGAGGTCCCTAGCCTGTTACAGACAGTTAATCTACTTGCTGCATGCACGTTAACATAGTCTGTGTGTCCAGTGTGTCTTTTCAACACCATTATCTCAGTGCTTTTGAAAACAGAATGGGAAGTGCACTCTGCTCCTGTATTTGTTCTCTTTGGTGAGACAGTAGAGATGAAGCTAGAGAGGAGAGGAGACGCAGCAGTTGTTGGATTAAGTCTTTGGCCTGCAGAAGTGCATGTGGCTCCAGAGGTAATCTCCAATAACTTAATACATTACAGGCAAATTGTAATGAGAACACCATAATTTGATTACTGAAGTGTAAGGACAAACCATACACTTGAGTGAGCCAGAGGAAAAAAGGGGAGTGGACATTGGAATTAACGGGAGCGAAAAAAACAGTGGTCATACAGTATGAGAATTTGTACCAGTCTGTTGTATTGTTTTCATGCTAGGTGAAATTAACAATGATTCCTGTTGAACTGTTTCATGCTTTGGTTCTCTGGTTGTCCTCTTCTTTTCTCCTTCTAGTGATGGTGTGCATGCCTGTTCTTGTGCTGTACATGGTGGGCAGTGCCACCTAGAGGTGGGGTCAGTGGGGGTCAAATATTTGTAGGTACTGAAATGCATGAATCCATTGATAATATGATGCTATGACACATGGGTAAAAACATGGTGAATTAGCCACAATTTTGAAATAGGGCATTTTTCAAAACTGTGTAGACCTGTTAAAGCTCACAGCATCATCCACATTGATGTTATCCCCATTTAAGATGCATTCCCTCAAAATCAGTGAAATACAAATTAAATGATCAACTGTCTTTAATCTAACAAACAGTGATCACATTTATTTTCAAAACCATATGTAATTTGGTAACCGTGCAAAAGGTTTCTGTAACAGACAACAGAATTTTGTGGTCAAATTACTGTAATCCTGTTGCATGTAATCTGTGGTTTTTCAGCCCTAGTGAACATGATGATTATAATGATTCATTTCGTGATCCTGTTGATTCTAAAACACTACAACACTACATTTGACCAGTAGCTGTGCCCTTTGAAAGGTTTTGTGACTATAGAACAGGATCCAAAGTGCCCTGTACAAATTCAGATAATCCATCAAACGGTGTTAAGATTTAAAAGCACAGTGTCTTGGTCATGCAACTGTCTCACCAAAGACATAAATACTGAAGCAGGGAGTAGAGCCCCCTCTTTTTGTTAAAATGCTGAAGAGTCACACTGCACATAAAGACATGCATGCAGTAATAAGATCATCTATAGTATCTCGCTGTGTTGAGGATCTCTGTGACTGACACTTTTTGTGGTTTTAATAAATGAGTTTTAGTAGAAAGCATGTCTTCTATTTTTAGATTTGGCAATTCCCTCTTTGCAGTTAGAAATTTTCTGGGTAACGTTTGTATTAGCAGCATTTAATCATTATACACTGCAAAAATCTTCTGTTTTCAGGACATCAATCTTTGGGGACAATGATGCGTGACACAAAAATGCTCTAAAGACATAAAAATGTCACATTTTATATTCCTCGGTAAACACAGCAGTCAGTCTGCCCTCTCTAAAGGGCTCCCACTTTTCTCTTATCCCAAGTCTGTGATTTGCACTCAGTATTTTGAAAACTGAGGAATGAGGATCTGGGGACTTTGCCCACATGTTTGAGTGAATTTCCCTTCATATTAACTGAAAACATAAAGGTTAAGATCACATCACACATAATATAGTACATTGAATACCATTAAATACAAGAGAAGTGTGGCTTATATGGTTTGTACATGCAGTCCATGTAGCCCTTCAAGTTGTCCAGGCTGCTGATGGGCTGCTGTTAGAAGTTGTTCAATAATACAAATGATATGACCATAAGACCATAAGATGGGTAAGATTTGGTTCATCTATCAACAAGTTCCAATCACACATACTTACATACTAGGGAACAATATCTACTATGCGTGTTTTTCTCCATTATTATTTGTTTTATTTTTTATTTCGTAGTGTTTTCATAATTTATTATATGGCTGAGTGGAAAACTGAATTCTAATTGGACATTCTGGGATCAGACATCTGAATGTGTGTAACTGACAGTTGCTTTATGGTTGGCCACTTGAAGCAGGTTTGGTCATTCTGCAGGACCAGTTCGGTCCACTAACCGTTAATCAGGTTAGCTAATGACACCTGCTGCAGCCAGAAAGTCGTTAAAACAAGATTATCACTTCTAATTTATGGGAGGAAAGTGAAACGTTTGTTCCATGGTGGGAGGCCGAACTATCACCAGAAAAGAAAAGAGAACCAGAAGAAAACAGCAAGGACAAAAAGGAAGAAGGCAGCGTAGCTTGTAGTAATGGTTAGGCTTTTAGCTAGCTAGATAGCGTTACCTACAAACTTAACGTTTGGTAACGTTATCAATGTTTAACTTGTTATGGACACAAATATAAGGGCTACGTTTAGCGCAGCCCTGAAGGCTAATAAAAACATTAAAATTACGTCAATATTTTGGATCAAATTATCGTTTAAATTTATTTATTTTTTGAGTACCTACTAGTAACGTTACTATGGGTCCTTCATGGCGATAAGAGACTTGTCCAAACGCATATGACGAGCAGCATTTGAGAGGCAATAATCAGCAGCTGAATAATTTAACATTTTTTGCCCCGAGTAGCCCGTTAACGTTATCCACAATTATTGTCTTGTGTTGACAGTGCCTATCTTTGATCTCAAAAAATGCTCACATATCATCACCCCAAAGCCGTGTTGTGTAAAGTAATCTGGGGTTTCTACTTTAAACTGCTGATTTCAGTTCAAGGCTATCTGCCTTCATGTCTGTCAACCATAGTGCAGGACTCATGATAGCTTATGACTTGCATAGCCAAAATATAGTCACTGGTATTTTCCCAGATTTACCACAGTTTTGTCTGCAGTAATTCACTTGTGGTTGAGACAAGACCTCAACAGCAGTTTAATAATATTTTCTCTAGCTGATTAAATATTTTATTGTCCTCTGAATGTTCTTTAATGGCTTGCCATCTGATATTTATGAAGCTGACAGACCACAGCTTGCCAGCTACCATCTAGGACAGTAAAACACAACACATCATAGTGTAGTCAGATGAATATGTAGGTTTGTGAAGTATGTCCTCTTTAACTGGAAGAAACAGTATTATCAAACTGGTGTGAGTTGTATATGGATAGAGCAGAATTGTTCAGTAGTAGACACTGTCACATCACAACAAGAAAGACCAGGGTTTGATTCCTATGTCTGTGATGAACTAGTGACATGCTGGGATAGGCTCCAGCCCCTTGAGACCTTAAATAGGAACATGCAAACATGAGAATAGAACCTATTAAAGAGAAGAGTCTTGTCCTGAACATGTTATTAATTGTTGTTTTATTGGTTGGTTCTTGGTTTTCTTGTTTGCCTCAAGATGATTAGTGACTGAATATCAAAAGTTGTCGTGATATAGTAGTATCATCACTTGACAAAACTGTGTGTGTGTGTGTGTGTGTGTGTGTGTGTGTCCCTCCAGGTGGAACTTCCTCCTGCTCCTGTCAGTATGCTCAGCAGTACTGTCTGCAGAAGAAGACTACCTAACACAAGGTAAACAGCAAAACACTATTTCATAACATACAATGTTTTAGTTGTTTGAAATAAAATCCATTAGCTCTGGCTTATTGAATAGAGTACACTTTTTTAGAAGCAGGACGCCAACTTTACAGAGCTTTAAAGATTTTGTGAAGTGGGCTGCTGGAGCATCATTGATGTCAAATGATAAATCTATGAGGTGACCTGTTGGACATTTTACTTTGCATTGTTGAAAGTTCACAAGATGGTCTTTTTCTTGAAGCCCTCCCCTCTATCTGTTTTGTTCCTGTCTCCTGTGAAACTGAACTATCTCTGACCTTTACCTTTTAGCCACATCAACTATGGATCACAGCAGCCATTATCTCATTTCTGTTGCTGCAGGCCTAAGCTGGTAGATAGACCTCACTTTGATAAAATCTTGACCATTAAGTTGTCATGAAGCATGGAAAATTAATGCTAATTCCTTAATTCTTATAGCAACAAATGGAGGTAATTACAGAGAGCTTTACCAACAAACTGTATTTTTTTTTTTACTTTGCAGAGCAATATGCAAAGGTGATTCAAAGCATGTACACAGAAGTATACGATAATGCAAAAGTATTGTTTTAATTCCTTTGCTTTGTGTTATTTTTTTGTGTGTTTTTGCATACTATTTGAACTAAATTCTGCAAGCCATTTTTCTCTGTGTAAGACTCATAATAGGCCATCTAATGAGTGTATGCAAGGTGAAAGTATAATAGGTATGACTGGTTAAATGAAACACAATACACAAACAACGTGACGCAACGCAGTACTGCACCGACATTGCAACAACATTTTAAGCATATTATAAGCCTGGCAGAGGATACTGCTTTTGAGGAGGGAGCCATGTTTAGGAGTAATAGTCGTCATGACTTTTTAGGCAGGACACAGGCAATGTGCTTGTCAGTGCGGGACAGCAGCTGCAAACAGGAGCTCCTCTTCCCTTGCTTTTTTTTCCTTTTTAAACCTTCTTCCTCAACATGTCCATTCATGCTCTCCAGGTCTCAGAATGCAGGTAGAGACAGCCCAAATAGCCTCCTTCCCTCCCCTCCTCCATCCGTTACCTCTCTGCTTACACATCTTTCTCCTTTCACTGCTCTCATCTGTGGTCCATCTGAGTATGTCACATACAAACATGCTGAGAAGTACATGCTAAGAACAGCACTCTGGGAAAGTGCACTAATCAGTCAGACAGAGAGGAAGAGGAAATCTCAGATAAATGCTTAGCGTGTTTTGGCAACTGTGCTGGTCAGATGCTGGGGATATGGTGATACCCATTTGTTTTTTTAACAAAGCAACAAGGCTAAGAGAGGCTTTAGGCGAGAAGGGCAGAAGTTAGGACTTGGTCACAGATAGCAAAGTTGATGCTTCCACCAGAGCTCAGTGGAGTCAGTACATTTCAGTTTCTACAGCTGTTGGACAGTTCAGGTATAGTCCCACGTATTCCTCAGGATATGACTTCCTTGCAAGAACTTGCCTTCAGTCAACAAGGAAGAACACTGTCAGAAGAAACTAAAGAAAACTCCCCCCTCAACAGGTGATCTAGCTGAGAGGGGCTATTGTTTTTTGACTGGCATATCACTGGCCCACTGCCAGAAATATATGCAAAGCCAGTTGATCACATAATGAATCTTCCCATTTTATGTCTATGACACAGGAGTATGTGCATTGTTTACAGCACCTTGCACAGGTTCGCCTTGAAGTAAACTATGACAGGGTTCCCTCCCTGCACTGCACAGTTTTCCTCTCTCCACATATCAATCATTGAGGAGCCCACTCCATGCAGAGTCAATCCATCATAACTACAGGAGGAGGAATGCAGACTGAGAGCTGGAGCGGCTTGTCTTCACATATGAGACAGGTTAATTGGAATCCAGGCTGACGTTACCTCAGGCAAAGAATGTCAAGGACAACTCAGTGCGTGCTCAGATCCGCTGCAGATAGATAGACTCCCTACCTGGACACCACGAGTACAATCCCACAAAACCATCTACTCTGAAAAGAGTCTTATTGCTGTTCATCTCCCTCTCTTTCTCTGTCTCTTTGTCTCTCTCCCTCTTTTCCTTACCTCTGTCCAAAGTGCTGTGGCGGAAAGAGCAGCCTTCTGACTGGCTAAACCAGACCGTCTAAACCAAAAACAACACCAGCGAACTGCTCTCTCACTGCATCTAAGTCCTCGGTGGTCCACATCAGTGTCATCAGTGTTTTTCTCATCTCCTGAGTGAAAAGTGAAAGAAACTGTAACTCTTCCTAGTGGGCACAACCTTCAGGTGTCAGATTTGTGGGTGTTAGGAACATAATAGTTGAAATTGAAATTGAAAAAATTTAAAGGCCAAATTTCCCTGCAGGGATCATTACATTTTCATTTTATCTTATTATTTTGTATTGTTGTTTCACTATACCACATGTGATTATGTATCAATAGGCCCACAAGCTTTTGTTTACAGTACTATTTACATACTGCAGAAGGGCCTAATACAGAGAGAGTTCATAATGTTCAGGATGTGAAAGGATAAAGCAAGTGATCAGCATATGCAGACTGTTCTACAAAACCTGCCGTATTTCCATTTTTTGACTTTTTAATCAATAAGTGACTTATTTGATGACTCCGGGACCTTGCCAGCCTGTTGAAACCAGTATCACCAGTATCAGCATTAATACCAATATAAATACAAAGTTACCAACTTGTAGCTTGTTCACACATTTCTGCAGTCAACTTTGTCAACCATACATTTTAAGTTATCGGCATTTTGATTTGACCCCCCAACCAAGGTGAAAGGTCAAAAGGTCACACATGTCGAACTTTTTTCTTTCTTTAACCATCAACATCCTTGACTGTTATTAACAATTTCAATGGACAATGCCCCAGATAAAAAAGCTGCTTTCAAAATATTTTCTTAATGGATAAAATAATATAAGACAGTGGTTCAGTTGAAAACTTTGCTCTGGAGACACATATCACTGGTTGAGTTGCCTTGTTTGGCTCTCTTTTCTAACAGCAAATCAATAAAGCAGTCTTGAGTTGTGAGCTCCCCAAGTACGGGGGATAATTGTTTCAAAGGAAGCTAGCATCTCTGGATTCGCAATGAAAATGCTTTCACTGCTGCTCCTCCCCCTGGGATCTCCCCACCAAAACTCATAGCTGCACGCGGATACATACACACACACACACACACACACACACACACACACACACACACACACACACACTCATACTCACACTCACACACACATACACAGACACACACAGAGGCTTTTAGAGCTCTTCTGTTTCCTGGATTCCACAGTGCTACTGCCTCTGTCTGCCAGCAAACTCACACATGCACACACTCACCCTCATCTCTCTCTCTCTCTCTCTCTCCTCTCTCTATCTTTCTTTGCCTCTCCCACAAAATGACTGACCCTGTTATGATTCAATTGACATTTACAATCTGTGTCAGATGTCCTTGTTTCCCATTTGTCATATTATGTCATTTTTATATTTTTTTTCTGAAATATCTGTTCTATTGCTGCATAGTGAAGACATATGTGACACATGTGACACATTTCCCTCGAGCTTAGTGATCTGCCTTTTCCCCTTTATTCAAAGCCAAAACTGTGTAGACAGAAATTCTTCAGTCTCCAAGTATCATTTAAGTGCTTTTGCCCTGCTGTGCCCCAGGTGTCAGTAGACCTACATAGATTTTTTGTAGAATTACCTGGGTAAAGAATGACCCAGTCGTTAGGGGAAATCTGCTCTCATGAATCTCTGGTGGCAGATTGATTCAAAAAGGCTGTGTGGACTGGGTTCCTGTATCCTGGTGCTGCCCCATCCCTCCCTAGTCCCCTCCACTCATCTGGTCCCCAGCTGCCTCTCTGGCACTTGCTCTAGGAGAAAAAACAAGGAGGGGTCACCAGCATTGTGGAGAGACTGCTGTGAGGGTACAATGGCTGAGCTGTGATTTTTTTCTTCACTCGGTTAGCTTGAAAGGAGTACAGATTCAGTACATTCCCACTGCGCATTTGTAGCAATGACGTGTGTTTCTTTCTGAATAGGGAATAGGGATTGTGGGAGTTGGATGAATATTTGCAGTCAAGGTTCTGAGATACAGTGGATTTAAATGGACATTGAAATAATCTGTGAGGTTTATTCATGTCTGTCTGTGACTAGTAGGATCCCATTACCCTCCAACCCCTTAAGTGATGGTGGCTTGTAATTGACATAAATCATGAAGACACATTTTCTTTTTCTTTCTTTCTTTCTTTCTTTCTTTTTTTCAAGATTTTTTTTGGCGTTTCTGCTTTATTTGACAGCGACTGTGGAGATAGACAGGAAAGATGGGGGAGAGAGAGGGGATGACATGCAGCAAAGGGTGTGAGTCGGAATCGAACCCGCACCGCCACAATTATAATAAGTGATACGCGCTCTACACGGTGAGCAACCAGAGCGCCCCACGAAGACACATTTTCACAAAAGTTACCTAAGCAGAGTGGAGATGTAACAGCAATGTCTAGGTCATACATCACAATGCAAAATACTGTATTGGTAACACTGCCTTATAATTTGCTTTTTTGACTTGCGAGTAAAACGGCTTGCGATGTCAGCTATTCCCTTGTACTGGAAGTTGAGAGAAGTTGTGATGCGGGGGATTGGATGTGATGTGGGCGAGGAGCTTCACAGCTTTTTAGTCCAACTCTGCCATAAAGGACGCGTGATCCTTTCTTGCTATGTTGAGCTTACCAATGTCTCTTCTCTCCTTCAGGAGTGGATATTCTCTATCGGCTGGGGCTCTCGCCCCAGAGCAGCAGAGACGATCCCTACGAGAGGACCAGCTCACCCTCCTCCACCTCTGCCACCACTTCCTCTCTTCCGAACCTCCCTCTTCCTGAAGCTGGGATTTTACTCGACTCAGACTCCCTCTTTGAGGCCCCAGCAGGCAGCCTGTTCCCGCCGGAGATCGGTGAAGAGTTTTCTGTTGTGGTGAGCCTAAGCTCCTGGCGAGCAAACAATGCTTTTCTTTTCAGCGTCAAGGACAGCAGGGACAGGCTGCGTTTCGGCATTCAGCTTCTGCCACGCAGAGTGGTGGTTTACACTGCCGAGAAGGCCTCAATCTACTTCACCTATGACTGTCAGGATGGCCGCAGGCACTCCTTTGCTGTGGGTGTCCGTCCGCGCTCGGTGTCCTTCTATGCAGACTGTGGGGCAGTGCACCAGCGGGAGCAGACACTTGGCAGACCTCACACACTGGGGGACTCCGGGGGCCTCTTCACCTTAGGGAGGATGAACTCCAAAGCGGCAGCATTCCATGGCCAGGTCTGCCAACTGGACATCTACCCCTCAGCCCAGGCTTCCGCCCGCTACTGTAACTACCTTAAAAAACAGTGCCGGCTGGCCGACACTTTCCGATCGCCTTTGCCATACCTTGGTTTGGATATGGAGGCAACAGACCCCACTTCTTCCCCCTTGACAAAGACCCCTTCTGGAGTACCCCTTACCAGTCAGACCCCTACAAAAATCATAACAACCGCCGTCACACAGTATTCAACCCTGAGCCCATCTGTTCAACCTCATCCGGGGGACCGGAGTCACATCTCCATGTTGGAGACCTTGGCACACTCCACCGCACCCCCTCTCCACCCTGACAGTCCCACCTCAGCCACCCTGAGTGGGATGGCAACTCTGAGCCTCACCCATAGGACAACAATCACCACTACTACAAATACGCCAGCCGCACGCGCAGAATTCCAGGGGGCCACCAACCAGTCCGAGAACAGCACAGAGGAGGAGAGCAGCTCCGGGAGGGCGCAGGAACCAGATGCCACCGTGGGCCTGATTTCCCCAGTCAGGCAGAGCCGTGTGAAGGAAGGCCTCAGGAACAACTCCACCAGCTCAGAGGAGTCAAACACCAGGCCCCAGCAGACTGACCAGCTACAAGAGACACAGCTGAGAGCCAATGGCACTACTCTGTACCGGGAGAATCAGGTAGACGCCTCTGAGGAGCATGGCCTAGACGGCAGCTATGACGATATGGACATGGGCGGCTATGATTACGGATATGAGGAGCCAGAGTACCTCTACGACTATGAGGGTGGTTTCCGAGGCCCCAAAGGAGAGCCAGGTCCTCCGGTAGGTGCTTGAATTTATGAATGAGAATCACAGATACGAGTCTTTCTGGAACAGCTTTCAAAGAGTTGAGTCACAAGTCAGTGCAATTCTGTGCATGATCTAGAGGAAAATTACAATGCAGAGCAAAGCTAATTTACAGTCATTATGCTGTTACAATTGCTTTCTAACATTTGGCTTCCTCACATACTCCCAGGATATATGAAAAAATGTTTTGGCAGGGCGGTGTATTGATTTAAAGGTTATGGCGTGTCTAAGCGCTTTTCTTTTTTCATGTATCAACAGGTGGTTAGAATAACACATGTCATTCCCTTGCTGAAATACTGCCAGCCACCTTTGCTCTTGTGTGAGCGGGGATAACTCATCTTTGGGTTGGGAGCTATAGCCTGGCAAGAAAAAAAAGAGCTGTGCATCCAACCTTATGATGTAAGCTAGCTGTCAGGACTGCTTTGCCTCTTCCCTGAACCTGAGCCAAGTGAACGCTGTTTTACAGCTTAGATCTTCAGCCATTGCTTATGTTACCATGAAAGTGAGTTGTGTCAGGTCTCTCTGTCTGCTTCAGAATGATGTTAGATGTATGAACTGACAGACATGTTTCCGTAGTAGTACCTTAGCTATAAAGTACAGCAGGGTGGCTCAGTGGTGAGCACTGTCACCTCCCACCAAGAAGGCTGTGGGTTCAAATCTCAGCGCTAGTCCATTTCTGTGTGGAGTTTGTGTGTGTTTCCTCCAACCGTCCAGACACACCTTAGCCAGCGCTCAGATTTTGCAACTCATGTTCACTTCTCAGAGCCTGAGTGCAGTACACTGTCCTATTCTTAGCACCAAAAAGCCTGAGTCATGGACCTTTTTATAGTGCATCCGCATTTAGCAAAATTATTATGAAATGAGGAGTGTTTTTTTCTTTAGTGCTGTTGTTTTCAAGTGTTTGTATGGGTTGGCTACTCTGTCAGTTTTGATCCAGGCATGTTTTGAGTGCTGGTTTGGCTGAAGGTCAGTTGCTCACTCTGTTTGTGTCATACCTCCGCAATTTGAACTTGAAAACAACTTGGTTTGCCTCCCTAAGGGAAATACTTTTGCAGGCACATAACCAGACATGCACAGAGAGGCAAAGAGAGGCAGACTAATTTCAGAAAGTGTAGCATGATCAATTAAGACATTTATTAATTTGAGTTTAGTATTTGGCAGTAAATAGTGCGTCTTAGCAACATTTTACATTGTTATTGTGCAGCTCATCTTCGAAAGTTGTTGCATGATTAGCACTGGTGATTTTTATGTATGCTTGATGATTATACATAAAATCCTTTGTAACAATGTGAACTTATCCCGCTTTCATACAAATCCAGCTCTGTGTAAATCCCACATTTTACTATTTGACACAATTTTGCTCAGCCGCTCCAGAATTTTTAAATTTTCTATAGGGAAATACAGCTCGGTCTTTAACAAGTCACAAGGAATAGTCTAGCATCAAGTCATATGAGAGGCATTATGTAACTCACTGCAGTGTCTGCGCCAGGACTAAGGCAAGTTAGAACCATGATTATAGACTTTCATGATGAATAGCGCTGAGAGCATTTGCTGAGTCATTTGAACAGTAGGACAGTAGGCTATAGTTTAATTTAGTTGAATATGCTGCCTACACTGTTGACTCCAGTGTCACTATGAAGCAATTTCACTAGTGTCGGATCAGCTTAAATAGCTTATAACTGGGTGTGAGGCATAACCCATTTATTACTGAGAGATTATAAGTGGGACCTGTGAGGATCTGTTTGATTTTAAGGATGCTTCAGACTGAGCTGCAACTGCACTGAGCTTCAAAGGACATGAGGGAGGAAGTGGAGACTTAAATCATTCATTACCTTCGGAAATGTCTCAATTACACATTCTGTTATCAGGGCTATAGCAGACTCACTTACTGACAGCGTTGATGACACTGCAGGGACCGCTTCTGTGCACGGTTCAACTTAAGTCTACAAAATACAAAGTTAAAAAGACAATTCATTCTATTTTCCAGAACATCAACTTCTTGAATTGACTCCGTGGGGAAGAATCTGACCCCTGTCTTGGCGGTTGCAGATCAAGCATATGAATGTTATCACTTTATTTCATTAGTATCTTGGTCTCTTTAGACCCTGTTGTTGTGGCGAAGGCGGTTGTGTGCTCACAGTTTCCATGTGTCTGTGTGTGGGAGTGTGGAGGAACAACCAGCTGTTTCTTTCTCCTTCTCTTCCTCTCTTTGTCCATCGAATTGCCTGACATTCAGAGGGATGCTTCACACTACCCAATAATAAACTACTAGAATGGGGATACTTATCTGATTTTGATTTGATTTATTTCAAACATTTGACAAATAAGAAAGAAAATTATGAAGATATTTATGTAAAGATATTTAGGGTACATCCAAGAGAAACATTAAATGTACTGTATCAGAATAGTGCATCCTTAGACGAGGAAATGCCTGATTTCATCTGGCATTCTGTTCCTCTTGATTTCTCTTGTGTCTTATGTCATACACATACTCTAGACAGGTTTCTGTGGGGGAGAAGAGATTACAGAGTTTGGGGTGTAGTGGAGTATTGGCCAGAAGGGGAATTCCTCTTCAGCTGACTAAAAAATGTTTTCCCATGAGGCACTATTGGGCTGTTAATTTGAGCTCGCTTACTGTAACATATTTGTGCATCAATTTCTGGAATATTCAATTTCGAAATATTCTTTTCATTTTATTTTCAAGCACAGCAGAAGTCTGACATTCCCATCATTACTGATTGACATGCTGTACCCCAATGCACTCAGCTGACCTTCCTCTGAGAAGCCTCAGTGATCTCTGTGTTTGCTTACTTTGGAAGCGAGTATTGTAATGCCCTCTGAGGATATACGTGATAACCGCTAATGACTTTGAAATGCTTCCATTTTCCAATAATAATGCGTTTTGGAGGAGAGCAAGCACTGGCCAATCAGTAAACAAAGTCTCTACTTGCACTGCCGGTCAGAACTGACAAGTTGGTGCATCTCTAAAGAGCCATCAGATAGAAAATACGCTAGCAGTGAGTTCTCATTCATCATCAGCATTGTGTTATGTGACAGGATGGCCCAGCCTCAAGCCTCTTTCACCCACAAAAGCAGTGTTTACATGCCACAGTAGTTACAGACATCCCACTCTCCTCAAAAAGCAATTCATGCGACCTGTGGTTATAACAACTTATTGCCACTGTCAAGCGTGGACCTGACAGCCAAATTTCAATCCTGAGGATATTTGAGATAAGAATTGCATTTTCTTCTCACTGAGGTTATTCCAGTTAAGATCTGACCTAAGTTATTTTGAAAAAGTTTTTTCAATTTTTTGTCTACACTTTCCCTATTTTTTTCTACACTTTCCCTGTAGTTCATTGAACTCTGTGTATCTGTATGAGTGCTTAGTTGGTTTGAGTATTTGTGTTTATATTCTTAACATAGATAGAAACAAAATCACATATAATTAGTTATATAATTAATAAGTTTTAATTGCAGGAAATATTAGATTCCGTAGATGTTTTAACAGATTTGGATGTGAAGCTGCAAATTTGAAAGTGAGCAGTAACGGAGTAACAGTAAATGAGACCCGTTGTTGTGACCTGCTATGTAATGCAGAGGGGCCGTCAACATGTTTTAATCCCTTAGTTTGTCTTTTACATCTTGCATCCAACTGAACATGACGTCCAGTTGTTCCATATGTTTCATGCTATGTTTTTTCCATGACAAAGGTTTCTGTTAATCCCAGTGCTGACCAAAGGCCTGTGGCGTCAGACTCATTCTGAGAATGTAACTCGACCCTCCTGCTCAGAGCTTTCCTAATAGTGCTGTTAGTTGAAAACACTTGGCTCCTTTCTTTGAACTTAATAGCTCTTACATAAATATAGCACATACTCATCATTGTGAAGGCCTGGACAATGAACTGCGTCTTATTGCTTGCTATTAACATACTATCTCTCTCTCTCTTTTCCCCTTCTCTCTCTTTCTCTTTGTTTCTGTTACTTTACCTTCTTTCTCTCCCTCTCTCTCTCACTCCCTCTCTGTCTGTCTCTCTGATCTAGGGTCCTCCTGGTCCCCCTGGTTTACCTGGTCCTCCAGGAAAAAGAGGTCCTCGGGTGAGTATACTGTGTCCAATGGTGATGGGACAGGGGCAGATTGATGTTGGGAGACGGACAGTATTGCCTTCAGCAGGGATCAGGATGGGAAATTTTGACAAAATGCATGTATGTAAAAGTGGGACAGAATGAAGGAAAAGGCATAATGAAAAAAGTACAGTCATAGGCATAATGACCATTAAAATTGCCCTAAAACAACATATTCATCTGTCATTTTCTTAAGTTGTATGGAATTTAGGGGTATGTGCGACATCATTTTGATGATGCTTCTTTTCTGTTGTCTCCCTCCTTTACACATTAGCAGAAGAAGAATCCCTTATTTGGCCATTTCTGTGTACATGTACCAAGAATTTGACTTGGTAGGTTTATCCCAATTAAAAGGAGGACAGATAACACAGATAAAGGGATAAATTGTGAAAAAAGGAGGAAAAACAGAGAACAGAGACAATTACAGAAGGTGCTGTTGTTTTTAGAGATGTCAGGGTTCTTTATAACAACACTTAGAAACAGCCTCGACAAGGGCCAGTTCGGGCCAGGAAGCACTGTAGTTCCGTCGCTGAGTCAGTACCAAAAGGTTAAGGTCTGGTTTATTGGCCTTGAAGGCACTGAGCTTGCTAATCAACAGCACCAACACATTCAGGGAAGACTCTCCCAGTGCATTTTCACCATATCTTGTGGTAACCACCAGACACTGGCCACATGTGGTTTGCTTGTACTTACCATTGTGATCCAGCTGGGCCTGTGGGGGAGGAGGTGCTGACAGACATGTTTGTGGTTTGCGTGATTAAAATCAGGAACATGGCTCAGTTTGTAATGGTGCATAACAATGAGATAGTCCGCTGAGAGGATGCGTGGAGCGTTGTTTATTTGTCGGCGTCTTTAGAGCATCAAGGTGGAGTGACCAAACAGTTCCAGATGCAAGCGGCAGCAGCAGCGACACTGGGTGCATTTCAACTCTGATCTCAAGACTAAACTGTGCGCAACTGCCAAAGCTGTCATGATGCAATGCTGTCATCACCATCACAGGCCCTGAGGGCATCTGTACACAGAATGAGACATTTTGCTGAATTGGAGACTTTTGGTGCCTCTAGAAGTTCATCCCTGCACAGCAAAATTGTCAGGGTTGATCTAACTCAGTGTAAAAGTGTAAAAATCAGCACTATACTTGTATTTAGGTAAGTCCACAGGGATTCGAGTTGATTCAACTTTTAGATAATATTGAACAGCTGTTTCTGAGCTATGTCAGCTCTATGAGTGAGCAAGTAGCTCTCACATCAACACTTGTCAACTCCAAATAGCCACTGAAAAATAAACCCCTTATTAATATTAATACTGGAAAATATTGTTCCAGTGGGTGGGGGTATTTCTGTCTGTGTTATCTGTGTGTGCTCGCTTGTGCGTGCATGGGGTTTCCGTATTACTTAACTGTAACAGGCAAGCAGGTAGACAGGAAGACAGAGGCAGACACGTGCGTACACACACAGCCCCCCCCCCC